>CM060833.1:50320000-50622500 GCA_030762175.1 Metallyticus violacea | reverse complement strand
AACACATCCCACATTTCATCAAACACAACGCTGACTGCCAACCAATGATGACGGCGTCTTGGTGTATGGTAGAGGACTCACTTCTCATCGCATGTCAACAGCTCATCTAAAAAAGGATTCCTGTACTTACGTGCGAACAAAGCAAAACAGGAGTCAGCTGGTGCAGCCTTCTTAGTCATTGTCAAATGGTGTGGAACTCAAGAGACAGCGTTTGTAACTTTTTCCTAGCAGAAGGAGCCAAATGGTTTCTGTACTGACGTTGAATCACTGTGTCACGTCCTCAAAGGTTTGGCTATTGTTTTATTCAGTATTTCGAGGCTCTTTAAGAGTTTCGTTACTTGCCTGGAACTTTGTACCGACCGTTCATTCTCAACACCAGCATCAAAGACCTGAACACTTTCCGCGCCGCCGCAGTGGCATTGTTTTTCAGGAGTACTCATGTTTGAAGCGCTTCTCGGAATACTGGCTAACGCCAGCTTAACAGTCAAGCTCTCGGCAAGTATTCGCTTAATTTTATTTTTTGATCATTTAATAGTTATCAGCACTTTAAATTTGAACATAGCCAAAATCCAAGAGAAAAATTTTGGTCAACTGTATAGACGAAGCATTATGTTTAGTTATGATGCACAAACTCACATCAATAAAAAAGAGGATAAACGGCTTCAAAAAAGAGAACATTTTTTAAAAAAAGTACACACAAATACCCATTTAGACTTATACAGGGTTCGGCAGAAGCAATGACTCATTTGAAACAATATTTAAGTGTGAAGAATTAGAACTACGTGATGAAAACTCCTTGAAAGAAAACTTCATACTATTCCTTACACATGTTTTGTAAATTATGTCCTTCAGGTGAGCACCATTGTTGGCAATACAATCTTTGGCACAAGAACTCGCACTTTCCATAACCTTGCGGAGAGTGTGACTTGTTAGAGTGTGAATGTTGCTTTTCAACTACTTAGTATTTGCTGGCCTTTTAGAATATACTTTGGATTTCAGAAATCTCCACAGCAAAATAATTGCACTCCGATAAATCGGGTGAATAAGATCACCAGTTGACATCACCAAACCAGGAAACAAGGTGCTCTGAAAACATTGTTCGTAAGGTTGTCCTAGAATTTGTGGCTCTGTGAGAGGATGCACCGTCCAGCGGAACCACAACGACTGCATGTGGTAGTTCTTATAGCGCATTTGCTGCGTTACGAATTGTTGCAGCATAACAATCTGTTGCGACTGTGACAGTGTCGCCTGTGACATTCTAAAAATAAACAGAAGACACTCCACACCACACAGTAAACGGAGGTCATTCATAAAGGTGATGAGGATTGGTAGATGCCCAGTATCTGAAGTTTTGTTTGTTTACATAGCCTAATAAATGAAAATAAGCCTCCTCGTCAGACATCAGCAAATTGTTGAGAAAATCGGGTTGAACGTTTATCTTCTCCAGAAACTGTATACAGACATTTCGACGTGCTTCTCTGAACAACAATTGCTGCACTGCTTGCATCTTGTATGGATGGAACTGAATATCTAGTTGGGACATCTACCGCACACTTTTATCCGATATGTTAAGGGCTTGCGAATGCCTATTGTATTTTTCTCTAAAGCACTTACTCTTGTCCGGAGGAGTGCGAACCGTGCTTAGCCTATCAGGTGGCTTCTTGTATGGACCACATGCTGTTCTTCTGAACTGCTTTCCGTGATGGAACTTATCCATTCCGGCCGATGTCGAAATGTTGCCAATACAAACGCTGCGTTCATACGACACAATCACCACATTTGAAAAACGTTTAAATTGCGAACGCACGATGTTCATTCGATCAGTGCTCCGTACTGGCTGCCAAGTAGTACTGTGAAGCGGAGCGAGCTGCCAAAGTCATGTGATATGATGCACAGAAAATACTTTGAACTGTACTACGCAATAGTACAAACATTAGCTCTCTAGGAAGCGGTGACCAATTATAGCACCTGATTTAAAATGAGTCAGTGTTTCTGCCGCACTCTGTATATTTCTTCAAATTGTGTCTATACCTATTTTATACAAAATATTTATAAAAAGTAACAATAATGATTCTATAATTAGCTATATGTGAAAGCCAAGGAAAGCAGAATGCAAATTATTAAATTATATAAAAAAATGGAAACACTACATTTGAATTTATATAACTTTTTAATAATTTTCAGAGTATTAGGTTATGGATGCATTCATTTTTTCATCCAACTGAATGCAGAATATTTGCTGGCTAGAATATCGTTAACTTATCTAGTTTAGCCATAGGTTCTGTTATAATTTGTTGTTTTTTAAATTTTAGTATGGTAATAGATATCCACATGTATTTTGTGCTAAATGCCCATATAATTGTTTAAAATAATCTCCTTTTGCGATGATATAGGACCTAAGTCTATCGGGTCATTCACCAATAGCAGCGCCCACTGTCTCCACGAGGGAATCCATCATTGCTGACTCTAGAGATCGCGTGAGAGACTCAATATTTGCATGAATTTTCTTATAATCAACATCCTCAATCACTGACCATAAATTGTAATCCAAGGGGTTGAGGTCAGGGCTGTTAGAGGGCCAATCTTGGGCACTAATAAAATTAGGAACATTTTTCTTAAGCCAAGATTGAGTGGATCATAAAGCTAGTGTAGAAGCATGCTGGAAGGTCCAGTACTCATTCTTGAACAAAGAGGTGTTCAGGTCTTTCACCGCAGGCTTAAGGAGAGTTGTTTCATATATTCTGGCTGTTGTGTTTAACCCCTTTTGGAAGAAATGCGTCTTGTGATACCACCACAGTTCACCCCAGACCAAACCATAACTGAGTTGTTGTTGATATTGTTTCAGGCTTGAGGTTCTTTTATATGCCGTAAATCTACAAACCACGGCTTTACTTCCCTTCTGAAGCAAACCGTATTGAGGGTTTTTATGTCCCAAAATCCATCGATTCTGGTCGGGATTGAACCTGCAAACTTGGGTTTACGAGGCAAGTAGTATATTGGTACGATTATTATCATATTACCAGACCGATACCATTATTGAGGCGGGGTGGTGGCCCCCCTGGATCTTTGGAACCATCACACGAGCTCTTCAGAAGTCCTGCAATGCACTCCTGTCATTCTGGTGGTTGTAGCTGTCTTTAATTATGAAAATATTTTAATTTATGAAAAAAGTTTTTTTGCGTGTGCCGGTTGTTAGCGTAACGCTCAAGTAGGCATTCAGGCATTTGCATTTCAGCCCTCTCTGCTGCTTAAGTGTTGCAGTTAAGAAATGTGCTATACCCCAGCAATAATTCTTTAGCCCAAGGGCTTGTCCGAGCAATGTGGTTATTGACCTCCCGGAAATTTTCATCTCACCAGCCATTCACTGGATTTCTCCTAATACGAGCTGCCACCGATTTCACCACTTTCCTGGTCCTCAAAGAGCGCGGACGCTTCGATCGGTCAGCAATTGTATCAGTTTCATTAAAGAGCTCAATAGTGCGGCACACAAATACCCTGCTGATTTTCAACTTAAGAGTCTGAAAAATTTCAGGGGGCGATTTTCCGACCCTGTGGAGGGCTATCACAGCAACAAGGTTTTCATAGCCTCCCCAATCCATGACTAAACCTTTAACTAGCGTTACCCGTAGAGTGTAATTCAGAGCTGCTAAAGCTCCAGTCCCGAGCGATGCATCTGTAACTGCTCTACCGCACCAGCAGCTCTAACAGCTGCATGCATAACTTTTTTGTTAAACATAATGTAACCTATGCGTTGTCCTTCGTATCTTTTAAATAAAAATTGATAGGAGATTGTATGCTGTTAAGTAGGTGAGTAAAATATTGTAACGGAAGCTAATGTCCTCTTATTGCAATTTGCAAATAATTCATTTACACACACACTAACCTAAGGCTAACCTCGGGTAAATCCTAGAAACCGATGGACCCAATGGTTTTCTGCGGCTCGCTACAACCTGACGGCCTACGCTCGCCTACTTTTCTTAAATATAAATTGATAGGGGCGGGACTGAAATGGTGGCAGATCTGCTTTGAATACAGTATAAAAATTGTAAATATTAATTTATAGCGCATTAAATCATTGTAATGGTGGGAAATCTCCTTTAACTTCGGTCAAAAAAAAAAAAAAAACATTAATATTTGAGGATTTGAAACCACTATCTTCACAATTATAGCATGACACTCTAAAGTCTGAACTATTATGCCGTGGTGCTTGAGAGACCTAAATCTCCTAAAGTTACACTACCTAGAGCTTTCTCCACTATCGCTCGGGAGGGACCTGGAACTCTAGAAGCTCTGAGATGCACTCTACGGGTAAGGATACTTTTCACTTAGCTGCAGTTGAAGTCAACAATGTAAAGGTAGAGTTCAGCAGCAAGAGCGTTATCTCATCGCCCAAACATCTACGTGTCAAAAAATTGTAGCAGAACTTATGTGTACATTGTTGTTTTTGGCATTTTGAATACATGAACGATAGTATCTAACTCCAGAAACATGTGGTTGAGAAAAAGAAAAAGCGAAAATTCACTACCACTTGTGCATGCAAGGCAGTCTGCGAGAATTAGGCAAAGAAACTATAGTCTGGCCGCCCAGTCTCCGGCCCTGACGTTTCGTGAGAATAAAGAAAGAGAGGGAAGATGTCAGCACTGCAAACCTACGGCATGAATAGCATATCTAGCTTCTAGAGTAAATGAAGCACTTTTGATACATTTTAACCGATAAATACTCTAAAACCGGCACTCTGATTGAATATCCTGTAACGTTTTTAATAAAGCTATTTTCTGCTACAAGATTCGAGCTCTGCTACATGATAAAGAATTAATTCATGGTTTGCATTACTAAGGATGACTCGCGCTTTGGTTTTGAATGTAGTCTGCTAGCACCAATCAACGTTCATCTCGTGCTGCATTCTGCCCTGTGTTGTCAACTCTGTTGTAACCGAAGCACATGCGTCCAGTTGTTTGTTGTGCTGGTTGAAGTAGAGCTGGTTTCTTTTGCAAGTAAGCTATTAACTGTCTTATTATTTTTATAGTCCTTATATTTATTGTAATAGTAACTGTTACAGCAACATGACTATGTTTGTTGTGTTGGTTCAAGTAACACTTGTTTCTTTTGTGTGTGAGCTATTTAGTCTCATTATTCTTGTTATAATTCTTATATTTATTGTTATTGTTATTATTACAGCATTATATCTATGGATCGTCAGAATCAAAAAAAAAAAAAAAAAAAAATCGAATCTAAGAGCGATACAGTAGCGGCACTGAACTGGCAACACCGCTTCTCTCAGTCACGGGAAACGTCAGAGCCGGAATTTACATTCATATCTCGATCCGCTTCGATCTCTCGATTTACTAGCCTTGTGTGGGCAAAATGTATATTCCGTCGATACTGTTGCCACGTAGAGAAGGTCTTGTCGCTGTATGTACAGTTGTATATGTGCAACATAAATTATGGTTTAATAAGAAAATATGATGCCTACAATCGAAAAACTACAGCTTAAAATATCAAAATAATGCTGAAATTTGCGAACATTTTTAATGAGACATGCAGCAATGATAGCAATGATGAAAAAATAACAACGTGCCTGGAATGAGTGCATGTATCGGGCAACAAGCTTTTAAGCGTTCTAACGTTTGGGGAGGAGGGGTGTTCCTCCCTTTGGCATATAAATATTCTAGTAGTAGAATCTGCAGTGCAGCAGCTCTGCACGAACGACCTGTTAAATTGTGCAGAGCTTGTAATGCTCCCAGATTAAGTCTATGTATTTTTTTTCCTTCGCTCCGACGAAATCTGCTCTTAGTCATATCAGGATGATGTGTATTAATCTTTAACCATGAATTACTTGCACTTGTTAAACCATCTGTAATAAGATTAAGCACAAGATTTCAGATAGTCAGGATATAAAGACAGAACTTACAATTATTCACCAGTACAGATCGGACGTAATGCCGATAGAAAAAGTAGGCAAGAATACACTTAAAACTTGTAATATAAGCATTAAAGGGCATTGCACACTATTACTGGCAACTAAAAATAATTTATATGCAGTGATTATTAGACATGAAAAAATAATTGCTTTAAATTACATTAGGGAGCACGACTTCTATCTCCGCAACAATTGCTTGTCAATTTTAATATGTAGGAACCCATTTTGCCTTTAAATTAGACCATTAGGTATCAGTTCTTATTTATATTTCCGTCTATGATAAAAGTAACACCATGTACTACACACACACACACACACACACACACACACACACACACACACACACACACACATGGCTTTGTTACTTATATTATATAGAATGGATACTAAACAAATTATTATATGCAGTTTAAAACGCAATTATTATGATTGATAATGCTTGTACTTGCTAATCCCTACTAACTCCTAAACTTATTGGGATGGGATGGGAGTTGTTGATTTGGTTTATTTATGGACGCTCTTTAACATCTCTGGTCATCAACGTCCCATTCAATTCAGGGGTGGAACGGCCGATAAATTTTGCTCAGAGAGTTCTTTTTTCAGGCTTGCGGTTCTTTTACGTGCGGTAAATCTACGACACGGGATCTAGGGCTTTACTTCCCTAACGAAGAAAACCATACTTAAGATTTTTACGCCCGAAAAAACCGTTCGACCCTGGCTGGGATTGAAACTGCGATCTTGGGTCTTTTTTTTTTTTGAATGATTTATTTATGGACGCTCTTTAACATTTCAGGTCATCAGCGTCCCATTCAGTTCAGGGCGTGAAACGGCCGACAAATTTTGCTCGGAGGCCTCTCTTTCAGGCTTGAGGTTCTTTTTCGTGCCGTAAATGTACGACACGGGACCCACGGCTTTACTTCCCTTCCGAAGGAAGCCATACTTATGATTTTTACGCCCCGAAAAAAAATCCATCGGTCCTGGCCGGGTGTGAACCCGCGATCTTGGATTTAGGAGGCAAAGTATGGTAACCACTACACCACCAGGACCGACATCTTGGGTCTACTGCAAGTATGGTCTGAGATGGTAGTGCGGGAGCGGAAGTTTGAATTGAATAGAAATGTAAATCATAAGTGATAAATATACTGATAAATGTGTTATTGATTTTTTTAAAATAGTTCTGAGTGGATTTTTGTTTGATGATTTAATCAAGTGTTGTTGTTCTATGAAGCAAAGTAGTGGTGTGTCTAGCTGGTCGGTGTAGTGACCTTATTTCTGTATTCAGCGTAGAAAAATCAAAAAAGCTTACTTTCACTATTTTGGGGGTAAAATTGGCGATCAAGATAAAAAGTGGGCCTCAAAATGTTGTTACATTACTTGTGCAGCTAATTTGAGAAAGGTGTTATATGGGAAATTAAAATTCTTACCATTTATTTGGCGGGAACAACAAAATTACGTGAATGACTTCTGTGTCAGATATGACTAAGAAAACAAGAATATAAAATTATCTATCCAAATGTGCCATCTGCAATTATTCCAGTCCTTCATAGCAAAACTAGCGATTCATGAACAGTTTGTCAAAGGATTGAATAGTAAGAACAGTGATTTCTGTTACCTGCAATAATTATTTTCCATTTTGACATATGCAAAGTCAAAGGAGAGTATTTTCGTTGCCCCACCATAACAAAGCTTTTAAAAGACAAACATTTTGCAAGTAAGTTAACAAATGTTGAACTGGCAGCTTGATTGCTTTCCAGTGATAGAAAGATTTCTTGACAATAGAAAGGATGAACAACATAAATCTTTAGGGGACATATTACTACAATATTAAGAAATGGGCTCAAAGATGTAACTAAAATTATATTTCTTCCATTCACACCTTATCCTATTTCCTGAAAATTTCGGAGCTGTAGATGATGAATAGGAAGAAGTTTTCATTAAGACATAGCCACAATGGAAAAAACGTTATTCAAGGTCATTGGGGTCCCCAATGTTAGGACATTATTGTTGGCTTCTGTAGAGGGACAGTGCTTCTGACTACAAGAGAAAATCATCGGCCAGCAAGCATTTTTAGAACCTGTGAAGGTATGTGTTTTGTTATTTGCATCGTTATGCTTTAATCGGTTGAAAAAATAACTTTATTGCTATTGTGACTAACAAGTAACTTTTATTGTTCCAAAAATAGCAAATTTCAATCAAAATTTATGTAAATTGTCAATTAAAAATCGTAGAACTTGATTTTTCTTGGATATCTTTTGAACTAAGCACGACAAGAAAAATTCAAATATATTTTCCGAATCATCGTTTTCTATAAGAATGCATTATTTTCACTCGATATATGACTTTTTTGTTGTTTCCTAGTGTTATTAGTATTCAAAGGTATCTAATCACTTTTTTGTGTAACACGAAAACAATTCAAATAATAATTCTTATATTTTTTAAAATAAATATTATTTGTAAAGAAAACTGACATAAGTGTTAGATTCACCCTTTTAATACTGTTTTATATTTCTTGCACATAACTAAAATGTGTTTACTTCAGATTATTAACAGTGAACTGTTTTCCTCTGTTAGATAATATACCTAGTTTTCAGAATATTTACTAAACAACTGATTTTTCTGTTCAATATTTTGTATTGCAAAACAATAATGTTATAAGTAGACATCGCAGTAAAATTTAAGAAGGCGAATCGGCTATAGTAATCTCTTTTTCATAACCAACAGGTGGGATTTAAATTTGTTCATTATGGGTAATTGTTCCTGTTTACGTCTTTGTAATCGGAACCGTGCCTCGTTATTACTGCTATGTTATTATTATAGTAAACCAATAATGCAAACTGAGATCGATAGCTTACATATAAATGCTGCTCGCCTACAATGAAAACTAAAGTAATATAGCGACCTACATTTCACGTATCCTCGCTCACTACCGGCAGATCAAAGAAAGGCTCAACAATTAGGATGATACACTCTCCTGCAGTTCTAGGTAGGTGTTCATTGTGAAACTTGTCCTATTATATCCTAGACCTCTGTTCATTGAAGCTAATGCTATTGGTGTGGTCAGACAGAAAAGTAAACATTGGATAACACTCAAAGGCTCTGCGATTGTTAACGAGGAAAATGTGGCACTTAAAATGTTAATAGTCTTTCTAGAAGGAATTAAACACATTGTTAATCTTAGAAAAACTCTTTTATAAAATTAAATAACTGCAAAACATTCTTTACAGCGTTAGAACAAACAATTAATTCTTATTCCGCCAATGAAATAATAAATACAATAACAGAAAAATTGCAAAAAATGAGAAATAAAAAGCAGAAAAAAGCAACAAAGCGCAAAAAGGGCAAAAAAAAAAACTTCTCTTAAGGTTTGATAGAACATGAATATGTGCACTAACTTGCCATAAATCCGGGCTCATTCTTTAGTATATAACTAAACCTGAACGTTCAAAAGACAACAACATACATATATTTAAAAAATTATTTCTTACTTTTTACATACACTTACACATACATTTAATTACCATAATTTTGTCCGAGTTCTTATAGATTTGACCCCAATTCGTTCCATGCTATTAAACGTGAATATTTTAAGAGTTTTAGCAGTTTCTCAACCAAAGCAACAACATGAATCGTATTGAGTCTAAAACTGCCCGAAACTAGTTCTAAAATGTAAAATACAATCGTTCATTTCTTATGCACGTTAAACTCGCACATATTACAGTTAACAGGATTGGTCAAGTGCATCTCCGGGGTTTTACAATATCACTACACACATATAATTGAGCCGGACAGTGTATTGCAAGTACCAACAAAAACAATGACTGAGAAAGTTCGATTTTGTTTGTATACTTTTAGGTTTTTATACAGATGTTCACTGGTCACACAATTGACTACCTTGACTTGCTACAGCATGGCGCGCTTGGCTTTGATGATGTGTATCTTGAGATTGTTTAGGTCAGAAAGCAAAGGGTGTACAAAAACAGCGTCTTTAACAGCATCTTTAATATACGACTCGAGGAGTGAGTTCAGATGACGGCGGAGGTCGTCGCTGTCAAACCCATGCCTGATCCAGCGTTCCATCAATTCCCTTATTCATATAGCTCTAAATCTCACGATGAAAACACAGGGGCGCTCCATCTTGTTGAACTATAAAACCTGAGTGATCATTTAGCTAAGGCATCAAATGTGACATCCTAATCACAGAGTTTTCCGCGAACAAGGACGGCGTATAACCCATATTACACTAAGTGACACAAAACATATTGCCTTTGGGGGAATATCGCAAATGCTGCACGTATGCATGCGGATTTCACTTTCCCAAACGCTTAACATTATGGCGGTCTCTCTGAATAATGTGTTCTTCACTGAAGAACAATCTAGTAGGAAATTCATCTGCCAGCAATTCCTGTAAGTAGATCATGTCAGAGCTTTAAAAATCTGCAATCGATATGGTTTCTACATCAAACGCTTTCGAAGAATTCTCCAAACTGTTTTTATGCATTCCAAGTTGCTTTCTGCCACTATTGATGCATTTCTTGAAGCTGCGTTGGTAGCATTGCGCAAGAGCTCAACATCATCTGTTGATTTTATCTTGCACGGGCAGAGTCTTTAATCATAATATTTTTATAATCCCAATAATATAGTATCTTAAAAGACATCATAGAAATACAAAGGCGTTAGATCCGGTGATCAGGCATAGCATGGGTCAGTTAAATCCCATCCATCTGCCCCAATAGGCATAATTAAGGTGTTGTGCCTTACGTCTGTGGCAATGAGGTGATCCGCCATTCAACTGAATCAGTGGTTCTCGTCAGTGCCAGAGAAATGTCCGCCAGCAGACATGTTAGTGTTAGCTTCCTCTGGAGAAAGCCCGTAGGACGACGCGGGAGAAGTTTAGCTCAATGAAATGATCGACGACAGTCCCACATTGTACGTCCATACTCCAACGGTCTTGCACCTCATCTGGTCGGTTCTAGTGAGGATTTTTATCGGACTAACATTGCGCGTTGTGTCTAATGACGGTGCGGTCTATGGATAGGAGACTCTCATCAACCACAGGACATCGGTTTATGCTGGGAGCCTCACCTAGAATCTGCAGTATCTCGATGCAGTAGTGACGCGACGTATTTCAAAATCATTCCCGTGGTTTCCCTAAATGAGCAACTTCCGAAATTGATGTTTTCGATTCTCTTTCAGCATGCAATGTACGGCGTCCCTAGTGATACCCAGGTCTGACTCTTATACTCAGATACAGTTGTTGCTCAATCATAAACGAACTTCGTCTAGCATTGATCGTGTCCATTGACTTTATTCTGAATACAGTATTCCCGATCATCTGCAACTGGAGGATACCGCTGTATCGTCTTCTCGCTTCCTGAACATCGCCTTCAGCCTCCACATGGGTATTCTGTTTGAGGAAACTTCTGCTATTCAATTCTCTTATCGCTGTATTTATTCCTGCAAGAGTTTTAGATAGTTGACCAATGAACGATTACGGTCGTTTGTATGTAATGCTGTTTAGCATTCTGGTTCATATGGTTTTCTGATCGAATTCCTATTTCGTGTTACACATTTTAACTACCAGATTTAGAATAACATTTAATCAAGTTTCAAGATTAAAACATACTAAAGGAAGAACCTTTGCAAGCAATTGAATAGGTGTATATGGAATCACCACTCTGGCTTTGAGCCATCAAGTATATCGAGAACTCTGCCAATTAGAAATGATTGTTTTGTTTATTCATTTAATGCAACAGGTTTTAACATCATCTATACGTTATTGTACCTATTTCAATCTTTCATATACTGAAATACAGACGCTAAGATTCAGAGTTTCAACAAAAGGTCCTTTGTTCATGTAATAGGTATGAAATTAATATAACCTATGTACCAACGGTGCCAAAATGTATAATCACTTTCATAATATATATCTATTTAATATATATCAAAGTTGGACCGAAAAACAACAGTAATGTGTAGCATGATGTTCAGTAAACAGATGTGACTCACATACATTATGATAGTGTTGCTAAGTGACAGGTAAATCAACAAGAACAAATGAAGCCAAGATTATCGTATAATGTTCTGTAAACAGATATAACTCACATTACGTTATGCCTAGGATTGCTATAACAAAATAGAGCCAAGATTATTGTTTGAACACTGGAAACCAATTTTGAAGTGGTATTGGAAAACCGAGAATGTTGTTGAAGTTCAAAGTCAATGGAAAAGTGTGTACAGAACAGAACCGCCAACGCGGGTAACAATTGCACGCATTCGAGACAAAGTTGAGACTCATGGTATCGCATGCGATGTTCACAAGATCTGGGAGACCTCGCACAGCAACAAGCCCTGCGTCCTCGACATTGGTTTTGGAACTTTTGAGCACTCATCGCAGAAATCTACAAAGCAATGTGCTCTTGAGTTTCCTCCGCGTTCTCCGGATCTAACTTCGTTCGACTTCCACCTATGGGGAAAACTCTTAAGGATGTTGTATACCGTAGCAAACCAGCTACACGGGCAGCACTTCGGGAAGAAATTGAAACGGCATGTGCTGCAATCGCTGAGGACACTTTCGCAAACGTTGCTCAATCAGTAGTTCTACGTACTCAGAAGTATATCGACGCCGATGGTGGGCATTTTGAGCGCCTGTTGTAACTGTAAAAGTCTAAGATGATTAGTGCTCATCATTTTCTGTTGTGTGAATCCACTTTTGTTATTTTGACAGTTTTTTCTTTGCTTGAAGTGTGTATACGTTTTTTAGCATCCCTCTGTATTATTGTACCTATTTCAAGCATTCATATACTGAAATACAGACGCTATGAGTTACAGAGTTTCAGTGACAATATTTTGTTCATCCTTAGTTGTGTTGCGTGATGCCGAACACGATTTTTAAACGGCTTAGGTCGACACCCATTACACGAGATAGACTATGAACAAATTATATTATTTGATACACCAAATTTTAGATAAAACTCCTCTCGCAACGCTGTGTTATGTTCATAGGTTTAGAAACGTTTCATTTTACTGTTAAGATCGCTTTTTCTGTTGTGAGCAATCTGCTTGTATAACACGGCATGGGGTCTAGTTTGTGTTTTGTTTAGGGTGTCATAATATTGTGTGCCCAGTATACAGTAACTCTACCAGACTTTTATTGTGGAAACATTTAAATTACTTGTGTATGCAGATAGAATGCAAATAGATAAAAGAACTTTCGTAACAGTATAGGGTTAGTCAAAATACATATGCGATTTTAAAACATTTAACACATGTCCGCGACAAACATCATCTTAACAAAACATAGACAGAGTCAGAAAGATAGAATGGAAATGTTATATATCCAGCGGTAAATGTTGTGCCATATTTTCGCCACTTAATGTCATTTATTGGAAGTGGAGGTTTCAGTAGGGAAGAAGGCATTCAACGTCGCTTCCGTGCAGTGTGGATCGAGCGACAGATAAGTCAGTCCTTGCATGACATATACGATTTAAAGACTCTGGCTGCCCATGCAAGGGAAAATCAACAGGACCCAGTGCTATTGCACAGTTCCCTAACACCTAGCAACTATAGTATGCCACAAAAAACAGTTTTCAGCAGAAACCATAGCAATTGTAGCTTCTTACGGCCCTGACACCGCCCTTTCTTCATTGAATTTAATAGAAGAAAATGGTTTCTGTAATAGAATAGTAGGATGTCCCGGTTTCTGCAATGACTTTCATTGCTGGCAGATGAAGTGTTTACTACCAGTGATGAATGCACCTTCTTCTTAGGCGGTAGAGTAATAACATGTTTTGCTGTGCGGTTATTTGAGTTAGGGACCGCCTGGGTGGGCCGCAACCGTAATAAGGGAGATAAGAGTCGTCGTGAATACAATTATATTTTTATTTTAGTATTTTTTTTTTACAGAAAACATAAAATGACAGTGATTTTATAATATGATTAACCTGTGTTATAGTCCTCAGTCTTCATAACTGGCAAATGCCGGGGAGGTACCTAAACTTAGGCCTGGAACGCTTCCTTCCTTAAAAAAAAATATCCTTTCCCAATTTATCATTTCATCTCATGTATCATCAGTGTCCACCGCCTGTGGTGCCTCAGTAGTGAAAACGGGCGTTAAACACTACTCAAAAAAAAAAAAAAAACCTGTGTTATAGGAGATGTTGGAAACGATGCCCTTCTACTGCTGCAATCTGCGTAGGAAATTCCTGTATTTCTCTAACATTTCTTCGTAAGAACATGGCGGTTATTGAGAAATCCTGTCTCTCGTTACTTTTTAACAAGTTGACGAAAAGTTTCTCTAACTAGAACACGGTTATCAGGATATTTTGTTGTTAGTCGCCTTACCACTTCCTCACAAGCATCAAATTTTCACATATTTATGTACATAAAAACCTGTTCTTCAAGACTGTTTTGGCTCGCGTTGCAGATATACCAATAGAGAGAATGTATGAATATGGGGGTGGGGGAGAGCTGAACATATAAATAAAATTCGAGTGGGAAAAGGGTTGTCGGAGCGTCAAACTGTGGGCTAATGAATGATATAGGATACTATGAATATACGATTAACAGTATAACAAGGAAATGAAATACTGACTTAGACTAGTACACATTTCGCACTAAATGCTATAGACACCAGATGCAAAACATAACACTAACGTTTTGGGCTGTAGAGATGGAAAGAGGACTCAGAGCAATTGGCCTGGGTTCAATATTATAATGAAAATAATAAAAAATGTATGGGAGAAAGAAGACGGCTAGAGGATATCATCAGGCAGAAAATCGAGGCAGAATGTTACACGAAAGTATTCTTGAACCTATCAAAATAAACAAATAAAATTAAATTAATTAAATTAAATTAATCTAAAGTAAAGATATCTATTTGCTCGTCCTAGGAAGAAAGACATGATCAGGAATGGCGTCTTTTAGACTGGAAGGTTGGAAGGTCTAAAAACTAACGGATAGTTCTGGTAGGAAAATCGCATTTTGTCGAGGGATTGAAGAATGGGTACATATCCTGACCAAATGTACCCACTGGAAACACCTGAGAAAAACGCTGTTTCTAGAAAACGTTTTCAAGGCAATAAGAAGTGGATTGGTATGTTAAAAGTTGTTTGCGGATCATACTAATTGGTTGAATAGGAATATTTTCTTAGAAAAATGCTCTAAGTTTGAAAAGAAGTTATTTTCTGGTAAGAATGCAATGATTATGTAATTGTAAATAATATATAAGTTGTTTCTATTAATATATTTGTAAATATTTCTTTCCATTTTAAATTTTTTATTATTGAATATTTTTATTATTTTGTCCTCTTTCTAATTGTGTATCATACTTAAGCGTATACGGTCTACGACCTATGCATAAAATATATTTACAGCATATACATACTTTTATACGACGACGACGACGACGACTACTACTACTACTACTACTACTACTACTACTACTACTACTACTACTACTATTACTACTACTACCACCACCACTTATGTAATGGCATAACTGACGAAGAACAATTACCACACAATTTACATACAATGAAAACACCAAGTGCTTGCGAACGCACAACCATTCGCTGACAAAGCCTCATTCACACTATCAGCTACTACATACACATGCATTATACAGCCTTGATGATTGGCTCCTCCCTGTATGTAGCCGCGCTCAGCCGGCCCGTCACTCAAATAACCTCACTGTACCTGGACATGTTGATTGATGGCTACCAGACCGTCCAACTTTCATATTCCAATAAAATGGAGCTTTTCAGCATTTTGAGCGTGAGGTTTGAAGTTTTCTGAATAGTCAACTGTTACGACGCTGGAACGAGCATGGATTTGACAGCGATCAACGGCTGTTGTCGAGATCTGACATACGACTTCTTGTGAGGATAATTAAAGAGGATTTGTGCCATCCTTGCCTTCTGACCGAAACGATCTGCAGACTATCAATGTCATCCTACGACGGACGTCTTGACATCTTCCTGACATTTGTAGTGATATAATCCTCGGAATCTTTTTTATAATTCTGCCTTGTAAAAGGTAGCGTAAACGGGAACACCCGGCAGTGATTATGCTGATCACTTGTAGATTCTATTTGTGCCTCATAGCATTTTTACATGTGCTTTCTAACATCTACAGCAACAAATATCATCGCCAAGTGTTTATATCATTGTGTTAACAATACTTTGTGTAATATAATTATTAGCCAGAATTTCCGAAATAACTCTGCAATGAAACGTTTACCGATTTAATTGTAACAATTTCATTTTTGTGCACGTGGAACAATAACAGATGTTTTCGTGGATTCCCTTCTGGTCGCTTCAACTAACATGAGGGTGCGCTTTATGATATTGATTGTTTGAATATGCATGTGTGGTGTTTGAATTACAGAGAACACTTCTTTAGAAAGAGATAACACTTTACTGATAACACGTTAAGAGATACTATAGAAACTGGGGAGTTTAATGACAAAACAGACCGTATTATGGAAGGAGGTTAGAACAAGGCTGGAGGATATCAGTAGGAAGGAAATTGAAACATAACGTTTCAAAGTCTCCTTGAGCCTATCAAATATAGTTAAACTAACCTCAGTTAAAGAGGTGTATATGCTCGTTCTAGGAAGATGAACAAGATCAGGAGTGGCCTAATTTAGACTGGGAGGATGGATGAGGAATGGGTACATATTCTGGCCAATTGTACCCACTGGGGCACCTGAGAAAAACGCTGTTTCCTGAAAATGTTCAAGGCAATTAGTGATCGATTGACATGCTGGGACCTATTTGCGTACCACAATATTTGGTTGAATATGGCCATTTTTTAGCCGAAGTGCGCAAAGCTAGAAGCATTGGTTAAAATGCAATGACCAGTGTAATTATAAATAACATGTAATATATTTCCATACATATATCTGTAAATATCGTACTTCCAATTATTAATATTTATTAATTTATTATTAATATTGATTTATTTGTATTATCATATATGTTCCTATTTCCAATAGTGTATCATATTTAAGCATATACGATCTACAAACAATGCATAGAATATTTGTAATGTGTATATAGAATTTTATAACAACAAAGACACACCTACTACTACATACAGAATATATGCACATTTTCCATAAAGTCGATAATCTCTGGGTAATAATGCCAATAGAGACATACAAGTACAGATTGTAAAAATGTTGAACATTTATATTGATGAAAGAATGATAAATAGAAAAAAATAATTTTAACACATAGTATTCTGTTTAAAAATTAAAGAGGTGGTCCTGTGATACTGAGTAATTCAAATATTTAGAAGCCTGTCAGGTCATAGTATTTGCATTTAAAATACCCAATTAAACATTAAATTGAGTCAGAAATTATTACGAAATAATGTGTTTCAGGATATAGTAAATATTCTGAAAATTAATGAAATTGTATCTCAGCTTCTCACATTAAGCAAAGTGCGGAACAAATCTGAACAATATCTCCCTATCCCGCTGAGTTTCAAATCAAATGCCAAGTGTTAACGCTTTCGTGTAAACAGTAACACACTATCATGAAATAACTACTAATTCTCCTGCGTTGTCACTGTTACTTTCCTACATAAAATAATTTCCAAAAATTATATTTCTCATACTATAAGGGTTCCTTAATTAATAAATAACGAATAAATAAATGATTTACTATCGTATTCCATACCCGACCATTGTTGGCATTACACATGTAATGAAAGAGATTACAGAGAGGTGACAACGTTGTTTTCCTGAGCGAACTCTGATAACGTAACTTAAATAAGAAGCTGGATGACTGTAATCTCAGTTCCAGGAAAAGGGAAGAAAATCAGAGATTGTCACGTACTCTGATTTTATTTCATTTACATAGCACAATATACTCGTATAAAAATTAGTTACAGATCTTGTAAATTATAAATAGCAGCACACACCGTTTACATCTGTGGTCAACAGATGGGAAGAGTACGATAGGCCATGAGCTGCAAACCCTCTTTCCTTACATCTGTCCCTCATCAGTTCTTGATTACCTGCCGGGCGATAGTTTACACGAGGGTAGGTCCATAATTTCCAGGCCTCGCCGATAAGGATTATCGTCTTCACAAAATCCTTATCTGGTGTCATACCTCATCTATTAGGTAAATAACTGAGCTGTAACTTCCGTTCTGCTGAGTCCAGTTGTTCAGATATAGTTGCATAAAGAAGGCTATGTCTAGAGGATTGTGACATGTTCAAAATGGAGTTTCGAGCTGTTATTAATTTCTTCACAAAAGAAGAACTTACTCCAAATGAAATGAAACAGCAATTGGACAGTGTACATGGGGAAGCATCCCTCTCATATTCTACTGTAAAAGAATGGGCCCAACTTCTTCGAATGGGTCGAAAAAGCATTGAAGACGAGAACGTGCAGGTCGGTTCTTGGAGGTGCTCACTCCTGAAAACATCACTCTTGTGGAAGGAGGCTCAAAGTTACAGAAATAGCAGCAAAGTGGGACCTTTATAAAACAACAGTACTTCGAATTATTCATGAACATTTAAACATGAATAAGGTTAGTGCAAGATGGGTGCCTAGACTTTTTTCCTCAGTCCAAAAGCAGCAAAGAGTTCATATGTTGTCAGGCATTTTTGGAGTTCTGCTCTGGCAACGAGAGAGAAGTTCTGCAAACCATTGTTACAGGAAATGAACTATGGTCCTCTATGGTCCCTTGTCCAAAAGAGAATCAATGTAGTAGCGTAAACCTGGCAAAGCACCGCCTCTAAAGGCCAAGGTTACTCAGTCAACCAAGGAGATCATAACCACAAACTTTTGGGACTGTGAAGGAATATTCTTCATTGACTTTAAGGAGAGGAACACCACAGTAAATAGGGAGTACTATGCTGGCCTACTGCACAGACTACATGCTCCCATCAAAGAGAAAAGGCGAGGAAAACTGGGTGGTGGTGTGCGCCTTCTTCACACCAACGCGCCTGTG
The DNA here is from genome assembly GCA_030762175.1 of Metallyticus violacea. Taxonomy (NCBI): domain Eukaryota; kingdom Metazoa; phylum Arthropoda; class Insecta; order Mantodea; family Metallyticidae; genus Metallyticus; species Metallyticus violacea. Next base: position 50,603,617 of record CM060833.1, on the reverse strand, counting down.
CACACATCTTTGTTGCAAAGGAAACTGTGAAGAAATGTGGCTTCAAGGAGATCGACCATTCACCCTACAGCCTAGATCTAGCTCCCAGTGACTATTTCATCTTTCCAAAACTCAAGAAGGGCCTTCGAGGAAGGAAATTTAAGTGTAACGAAGAAGTGATGGGTACTGTGAATACCATATATATTCGGTGTTATTGATTAATAATTAAACTTTTGTTTCCTGTTTTATCTATTTACTAAATACCAACTAAGAAAATATATGAAAGGCTTTCAAATTACAGGTCATCGACAAGTTCTTCCGCACAGGAGAAGTTGGTACTCCTTTATTTATGACATTCTTTCCTTCCTTAGAAACCTGTTTTTCCAGGTAATCCGACCACCATTGTTAAGGATTGGACTTTGGAGCGTGTGCTTGTCTTGGTGGTTAAGTGAACTCAATAACTATACTCTCGGCGCGCGCTCTGTGCTGCCACCCCGATTCGCTTCCCTAGTGAAATCTCGGTTACACAATTTCTGCGGAGCGACTTCTCGATAACCCTTTAATTGATTGCTAGCTGCTGATTAGAAACTGTTTAACTTACTACATTTTCTAATATATCTTTTATTAGTAATTCTTTTGCTGCCGTGTCTGGACATTCATAAACTAAATGGTTAATAGTTTACTGGCCAATGTTACATTGAATGTTGGGTTATCTTTGAGATGGAAGGAGTGTAAGTGTAATTTAGTGATCTTGACTGTTGCTGTGAATTCTGGAGTAAGTAGGTAAATAAGTATCTCTGTATGTGGGGTTTAAATATTTTAATGTTCATTAACACCCGTATGTTGACCCATAAAAAGGAAATATCTTAATTCTTAGAACCGTAGGCTGTTCCGTAAATACACTTAAATACCATACTTTTCCAAGCAGAAGTAATTAACATCTGTGAGAAGAGAAAAAAATTTAAGACCGGCAAGATTTACTTATTGCACTTTATCTCATCAAGTCAACTCTTAAACTTGTATGGGAATGTTTTCAAGTTCTCCTCTTTCCACAAAGAATCCACTTGAAATGTGCTGGGTACCTGGGTATTAGTGCATAGAGGGCAGTGAGGCAGCAAATAAAATGACAAAAGAAGTCAAGACTGACTTCATGAGATCAGAACCTTTCTGCAGTATTAGCAACACTGCTGCTAGAACTACTGTATATCAATGGAACAAGAAAGACTTTCAGACAAGATGGAAGAACCCGGCCAAGAGCTGATTCTGATTAAAATATCCTATAGTACCTTGGCTAAGGACCTACTAAATAGAAAGCAAATCAGGAAAGCTGTTTGACCTTGGGGATTCCAAGCACCTAAGGACGATGGGACTCCACCATGGAAATCTCATGTATTCATCTAAGTGAACTGTCTATTGAGACTACAAAGCACATCTTACTAGAGTATGAAGCTCAGGAAAGACAAGGAACATTCCTTTAGTGATATTTTCGTAGATTTGTAGAGCTTAACTAAAACATAGATCTAACTATAAAGTTAGAATTAAAGTACTGCACTAAAGACCCCTGTGACTAAAGGGTTAAAAAGTATTTACACAACCCAAATCTAATCAATTAATAAATATCATATGCAACTAAAATTATAAGATTATATTAAAGCTAATAGAATGTTTTAATAATTAAATATTTACCAATGTTATGTAACAAAACTGATGAATTTTTATGAAAACTTTCCTACCGTCTGTATCTTCTACGACACTAAAATACTGCAAGGCCTTGTAACACATGCGTGTTCACATAAGTACGAAAGAATTAATTTCGGCGCGTAAAAATTCATGGTTATTCGTGAATTGAATTAGGTAAAATGGTAATGATTTTCGGACCATGTTTGTTGAAAAAGCTGGTTTGTGATTGCGGAGGCAATTGTTGAGGCATTGTATACGTAATTGAATGCTAACTGCGTTTAGGTTTTATTAGTTTATAGCTGCTAAGTGTGATCATTAAATAATAATTATTATGCTTGTTAGTGCTAATAAACTATTTAACAAATTACATCGTAAATCAAATTATTTTTAAGTAGAAATTGTAGCAGCAATTATAGTTCCGTAGATGGTTGTAAAATCTATTTGGTAACCCAGTTTTAATCTTGTTACTTTTTCCCGTTTTCTTTTTTCCAATTTGGTTCATATACAACTAATTAAAATCGAATTTTTAACTCTACATCTACGACTTTTTATATACCATAATTATAAATGATATTCAACGTTGGTCAAAATCTTTAATAAAATGCTATTTTGTGACACTATTTGCATTAAATTACCATAGTTACAATTATATCATTAAATTGTTTTCATTATGTTACAATAATATGAAGGAAAGGATTTATGTAATGCTGAACACGGAATCAACCGTTCTTTGCAGAATCAATAAAAATAATACGAGTAAGTTAATATTAGTTACTCAATAAATTAGTAGATTTGATGATAGTAACCTATTCTGAAATATACGCTAACACTTAACGTTTCTGAAGCATTCTTATTATTTGTATCGCTACATATCTATTTGGCTTTCATATAACTATAGTTCTTCGATGTTAAATATCGTCAAATTTTCTCGGTATTATTGACAATTCAGCGTTTTAAGCGGTAAATCTATCTTAAGCCATCAATAATAACAACAGACAAACGAATTAAACCCCCTTTGATACCATGACGTCATAAGTATAATAACTAACCTAATTAGAGTAATTTATTAGAAAATTGACATTCATATTAATTTTATTTCATTATCTTTTTATAATTTTTGTATATCAAAATAGCGCATGAAATTCGTTATTATATACTATTGGTGTTATGATTTTATAAGTTTAAACATTTCTCCATGTTTATAATTTTTTAAATCGTTGCAATACTTTAAGTAGAATGCCCGATAAAATAATAATAATAATAATAATAATAATAATAATAATAATAATAATAATAATAATAATAATTCAGTTCTAGGCTTATGGAGCAAATATATGTGAGTTGAAATTGAAAAGACTAATCATGCAGTAGGTATGTCACAAAATCCTGTATCGGTATTATTATTAATATATTGTAGAGACTTAGGAATAAAATGCACTTACTGTTACATGCACCTAATTAAAAATTAAACACGGGTGTAAAAATAATGGCGCACATGGGTGTTATAGAGCAGATCGCTGCAAACTTATTTTGCGTCTCGTAAGTTTTGGTAACAGTTAAATGGGGCTCGATTAACACAATGATCTAGCTAGTAAACAGCATTATTATGTGCTATGTAATGATTCTGTACACACTGCTAATGCAATGCAATGTTAATGTTTAATCATGGATACAGGGTACTGGAACATTTAAAAATATATATGTATGTCTGCAGTAATTTTAATGACATTGCTTGTGCTTCATTTGGCGTTCACTATTTCCCCAAATACCTCAGCTAATTATCATTATTTGGACACTGTTGTACGTCATTATTTTTACACTCTATATGTTTATATATATATATATATATATATATATATATATATATACAGAGCATGTTTATAATTAAAACTATCGCACTAAGCATTACTTTTGATTATGTGGAAAGCACCCCCCTAATAACTCTCTCTTTAGCTTCTCAAGTAACATTTTCTCATGGATAAAGGATAAATGGATTATAAACAGTAGAAAAACACTTATTATAAAGAAGAAACACTGCTTAAAGCGCAATATATTATTGGATTAAGATCAGCTCTGGAATGAAGTTCAAAGGGGCTGCCTGAAAAGACATAAATATACAAGTTCAACTAAGGCTATCAACAGCTAGGTTATACTAAACATAAATTAAGTTTATACAGAGTTTATGTTGAAATGCGTACATTCGCTCAATTTAGTTCAGAAATCAGATTAAGTTTCTCATTAAATGCTTCCGTTTCGTCGGAAAACATTCATTTGTTTATCATTCATCAGACCCACCTGGACATCTATACGAATCGTTCCGTTTGTATCATCATGGGTGCTTAATGAGATATAAGCAATGCAGTTCTATATACATTCATATTTAGTGATACCTCAAACAGCAATTATTCTTTTCCACAAGATTGTAGCAATCTATTTCCAAACCTAAAACTTTGTTATAAATAACAGTTTTCACAAAATAAGCAACTTAAGAACTTAACTAGATGCTTTTCAGAAGTCAGGTATTCTTTCAATTAATAGAAAATGATAATTGTGATAATTGTCGAGAAACTGGCGTCATTAAATTACATTCCTTCGTATAAGTGAAAGAAACACGGAAGCTATAATTTCTTTAACTGAATTCAACATTTACCTGAACAAGACGAATATTCTATTGTAAATAAATTTTTATTACTTGAATAATTGATATTTTAGAATTCAGCGCAGCAATTTTTACTAGCTTCCACACAAAAAACAACAAATATTGCAGTGAATAAATCATTTTCTATACGTTTAAACATTATATTTACACTTAATAAAGTATTTGAAAAATTTAATTTATAATTTGGCAATGGCTAAAACATTGTTTCTTGTAATAAAAAGACTAATTCAATCAATCATCAAATTATGTTGTTACCATAGTAACATACGTATCTATAAAACAAATGAAGCATAACATAGCGATGTAAGGAAAGATAGCTATTGAAAATTGTCTTTTTCGTCATAATTCGTACAGCAATGTTCGTAAAAATATTTTATTTTTCATAAAAAATCTTTCAACATATAAATGTTTACGTATTCAGCACTTTTAAAAAATTCTAAATTAAATTTTTTCTGCCTCAGCATCTGCATTTGATGAATCTTGGAGTAAATTTTGTACATGTTGGTAGTCAAAACTTCTTTAAATTTATATGTTAACAAATACAAACAAGTAGTGCTTTTATTGTTACTGAATGGTTTTTAAATTATTGATTTACACTTTACATTTTTACAACAGAAAACGCGCTGTAGTGTTGATATCGCTTGTGGAGAAATTTTCTAAGCACTGCAAACTATTTCCAAATTACGCCTCACTAAGGACGTAAAACAATGACACTTCCAAAACTGCATGAAGATCTGATTCAGTGGGAGATTATGATGACAAAATTATGGGACAATCTGTAGCTAAGACTATAGTCATCAAGGCATGCTGCAAGGTGAGTGTCACCTTGTTACATCACAGAGATAAAGTAACGACTTGAACTGCTTTTGTTGAGAGAATGCAACAATATAACAACACGTATCAATTGCTGGGACGTCATCTCAAAGATCTTACTTGATTCATTTCCTTCGCACTAGTGGTACACAGGAAGAAACGAGCTTTTAGACACAAAATAATCTTACAACGCTTCTGCACAGCTACTAGCAGTAGGACTTGTAATCAACTACAGTACTGGTATAATTTTACGCAACAAAATAACAAGACAAGTTACACACCATGATTTAGTAAGTCCTCTCGAGCTTTGTTGAAACACCGAGGTCTTCTGCTATTTTTTAACGATTCATTTAAAAAAGTTCCTGATGCACGAAATGTGTCATTCCACGGGGCACCGCACACAGCTCGCAACTTACAATATGGCTGACACTTGGAATGTCGGCAGAGCTCTCTGGCGTTGGTTCGATGTAACTATTCCTCCAAAGCTCCCCCTCTTCTCCCGCCCACTGTTTCCATAAGGGGATATTGATTTCTCTCGGCCAGTAGACAAAACTGGCTCCAACACCGCCAGAGATTCGGTCTTAAACACGAGGACGTTGTTTAATGTTGCTGCCCTCCGGGGTTTTGTGCATAAAACATTGAAAACTTCCCAAAAAGCAAGGGAAATTCTTTTTAATGCTACTGCCAACGCAGCCATTTCGCAGGCGAGAATAGAAAGATGGATAATGCAGAAATTGTTTTTGTTTTGAACCAGAGAGTAGACATTTTAATTGTTCTTTTGTTGTAATACATTACGAATGTCTTGCAGCCCCCACTTCTGTTTGAGGAAAGCCGCAGGAATTTTCTCACCTAGTTCTGGTCCTAAGTTCTTGTACAAACTTGAACTAATTTAATAAATTGATATTGATAGTCATGTAAATTGTATTGGCTTTATAATATATATGATAATAACCACGTTCTTCTGTTATTTTGGAAAAGATGCAAGATGCAAGATCGAGATATGATTCTTCAATTTCAACTTTTCAAACCATTCAAAACAAAGGTTTTGAAGAACGCAGAGTAAAGTAACAAGATAACTACAATGCATTTGCTCTTAGTTGAAACATTGAAAGTAGAAAGAGATACCGTTATTGCACAGGTTTTCCTCGTTTCCCAACACCCGCTTGTAACAATACGAAAACCAGCGAAATAAGCACGGTTTAATGTATCACATATTTCACTTTCAACAAGTGCTGCTGGTCACAACGGATTTTACATGGACAATCGCCACTGAGAGACTCTGTGTCTAGTATGACTGTGACAGTCGTTCTCTGCCCCATTGGCCGTCATTAGCGCATCCTCTTCCTAGACAGCCCAGGTATCAGAAAAATGATTATGTTTCTACTTAAACCAAAACGTCTGTAGACACTTTCTCAAAGAGCTTAAGGTCAAAGTTGAGAGAAATCCACTCTGGCACTCTGCGAACGAACATTTCTTTGTCAACAATTAGGAGTGCTCTCAAGGAAGACCTCACATATAAAACTTTGGGCAATAACAGATGCAAGATAACAGTTTCAAGAAATGTAGACCAATCTGGCGCAAGTTATTTTTTGGTGAGATTATTTAAGAGTCATAACGATGGAATTTCTGCAAGTGTCTAGCAAATAGAAGTCTTTTAGATATCAATACTCTACATTTGTGCTGGTCTGACCAAGAACCAGTTGAATATCTTGATAGTGTTCTGCATCAGTTGTCAAACGTCTAGATCAGCCTCTCTTAGAGAGGTGAAGAGGCCTTTTCATCCGGCTCAGAAGAAGAAATGTTCCAGATTTGATCTCTAAGGAAAATAGTCCCACGGTGTCATTTGATCTCAATCCGCTTAACTTCAGCATATGGCTAGGATTAGAGAACAGAATGCGCTTGAAGCCCTACACACGTTTGGATGCACTCGAGGAATCCTTGATCAAAGAGTGAGACGATTTATAATTAATGATGGGGAAATAAAGGACGAGAGAGGTGAGACACTTTAAGAAGAAACGCTATGTTATAATTTCTTTGATGTACACTTTACTATTAATTACACTGTGAATCATTTGTTTATTCCGTAGGTGTTGTTCTTTTACTGTGTTCAAAAACCTTTGACTAGGCTGAAAGGCAAGCGAAAGGCATAACAAACTCCAGTTAGTGAAAAACGTAAGGAGAATGTGGCTACTGTTTAGTTACTCATATCAAGTTTTCTTATGCGTTGTATAATGTAACAAATACTTTTTCAAGCAGTGGAAATAAAATAGACAAGTATGAGTTACTCTTCAAGGCCATGTCATCTGCACTGATAGTAAACAATTCGCAATGAGGGTTTTGCGTAGTTGTGAGCAGGTGCCGAATATGTGTACTTAAGATAAACATAGCACAATAAAACATCTATTTTATTTTTTACATTTAAAATCGAGAATATATTGCATGTGTAAAATATTTAATTAGCAGGTAATGCTGCAGTTTCCCTTCTCTGTAAAACCGGCCTATGTCAGAGTTGCTTCCATTATTTTACAAGCACAGAAGACGCAGTAGAATGGACATGCATGATGCAATGGAAAGGGAAGCCGTGGCAGAGAAATACTAATCCGGCATTTGGCCTTTCTGAAAGTGGACTGAGGAAAACCACGGACAACCGGTTTAGTCGGCTGCAGAAATTGAACCGAATACAAGCACTAAGCATAATTGCCCGAACTAACCCGCTCTGTTATCACAACAAAAATTACTTAAGGAACTAACTGATCAAAATTATAAATAACAAAGAAAACATGAATATAATCGGATTGCAAAGGGACAGAAATATTATTGAAACACTGAGCATACATTTTATAATTTGGGACTTCGTTAAATATTTGTTGCGTCTTTAAAGGCACTGGTATATATATCTGCGTGATTGAATTTGAGTTTCTATGGTCTTTAATAGCGCAGGACAGAATCATATGTTTCAAGAAACGGTGGAGGAGAAGAGCATTATTCATCCTATAAATTATATGCACAATAAAGAATTTTCCAATAACAGAATAAAACATTAGCTACATGTACATTCAACTTTCCATGTTAGAAATACACAAGTGAAATATTAATTAGCATAAGCACCAAATGGCGATATTATATTGCAGTACAGACAGTCATTATACATTTATTTGGAGAAAAAATATATTGATCCACACTAAGCACATTTTAAAACATTTGTCTAGAGAGTAACTACTTCTTTTGTGGAATTTCATTACATTATCTACGTACATTGCGCTGTATTGCTATAGTTTGGTGTTATATGGCTTATTACTCAAGTGCTTGTTGTTTCCGGTTTTGTAGCTATGTTTCTCTTGTGTTGGGGGTTCTATAGCTTATTGTTTATATATGCTAATAATTCTGAAATATAAACACATAGAAGAGACAATATCCTTTGCTCCTTGGACAGTGAATTGCATGATTAATTCTTTCTGCTCCTATCGTAGTATTAAAAAGTTCCCGGATTGGTTCTGTAGCTCACCAACAGATTGCAATATAGAGTTGCGCGCGTAGCCTTAGGGGGCTGTAGCCTTGAACTAGAAGTGTAACCAGCGACATCGCTGTGTTTATATTGGGAGTGACGCAATCGGAATTTTTGTCATTACGTGCGTGTACTAGCCTGCGATTTTGTCATGAAGAACAAGTTAAAACTAACGTGAAATTTGTGTTAAGCTTAACGAATCGGCTTGAGAGGCATTAAACATGCTTCGGCAATCTTACGCGATGTTACGGACACTTGAAAAGTGTTAGAAAGCCTTGAAAGTTGAAAGAATCTCAGAAATTGTTCATGAAAATCGTAGGATACAGCGTAAATCGCAGAAGGTTCTACACATTTACAAACAATGACTTTGAGGCCACATTCTGAAAGAGGCAGAAACGCTGGGGCAGGTGTGTTGCTGCCCAAGGAGACGACCTGGTGTTCAAAATGAGGTAAATAAACGTTTTATTTGTAACAGAACCAGTCCGAAAACTTTTTGATAGCACCTGGTATATGATTATTCTAATTTTTTTAAAACAATAAAAGCATTTTCTGCGTTATTCCTCCAAAATATAGTCTTCAGCTGTTATTTAAGAAGATCGAGACCGAATTATAGTCGATTCAAGTAAATGTTTATGGTTACTGTCAATAAAATAATAGTTAATTAAATATATTGCCATTAAAAGTCAATTAGCTCCAGATTCGTAGTTTCATGTCTAATTTTTTTGACATTCGATGTATGATAATTGTTAATATAGAAAAATAGATACAGGGAAAAACGAAACAAAGAAGTATGGATTATTTGAAATAATCTGTTGGAATAACTCATTTTATTCTATCAGAAATATGAAATAGGGAAAAGAAGAAGAAAAAATTCAACCAACATTTCAGTGGTTTTAGATTTCATTGAATTGCAACACGATAAATTATCTGAGAATCAAGCAGTACGTTAAATATATGGTAAACCATTTATTTAGAATGACTCATTGATATGCATGATACACAAATTTGTGTGTCAATTGTGAAAAGAATAAGCTCCTCTTACACATGAAGTGCTTTGGGCAATAAAACAAGTTTCTGTTTCTATTGGGGCACTGAAAGGGTATGGATTTATACCATACTTTTTTTTTCCGCAGAGATGTCTTGAAAATAGAAAGTTAAAAAACAAAATAACTCCTGAAAGGCATTTAGAAACAACGCACCTAGCTTTGGCACTAAGTTCATTATCACGCATATTAACTCTTCTTATCTTACAGAAGGGGTTTTTATTTCCTCAATTCGACTGTTTCTATTTGTGCAGTGTACATAGTTCAGTAATGGCCGATGCATCTTTAATAAAAGTAGCGAAAAGTTGAAGATATTTAGAGAAGGTGTGTTTTTCAACTGCAAAAAGTTAGGCAGGCGTTGATTAAGGAGTTAAAACACCCGTAGTCCCCCAGTAATATTAAAAATAAACGGAGGCTTGCAAAACTTACATAAAATGATGGTAGAAGTCAACAGGATTAGATGTGAGCTTGTCGGAAGCTATTAAACTGCCCGTGCAACTTCCGAAATATAAATTAATTTCTAGCAGATTTTGGCAGCAGAAAGGAAAAACGGCGTTTAAGTGCTAAGGATGGTGACGTCACTGTTGTTGCCTACAGTAAGAAATTCATTAGATTGCAGCTCGGTTGAAATAGTGCTAAAATACTGGTAACAGAAGCGTACTTAACGAACTCCTAATCCAACCTAACCTAACCTAACCTAACCTAACCTAACCTAACCTAACCTAACCTACCTAACGTAAGCAATGCAATAAAGATAGCACTTTACGTACACTACTGAGGGGTAAACTTCGTTAATGTGTGTGTGTGTGTGTGTTTTAAAAATCTCAGATAAAGCCAATGTAGATGATAATGAAAATTCAATAGTTACATCTGATTCTGAATTAAATTTTAAAAGTACTATAGATAAGGCTAGGGAAACTCTCCTGCCTGATGAGACAGTGCACGTACCAAGTTCTGGATTTCAAGCAAAAAGATACTTGAAGTGATAATATGTTGGCAAATGTTAACATCATCATCATCATCATCATCATCATCATTATTATTATTATTATTATTATTATCATCATCATTATCGTGAAGTTACATTGTTTTCCCTATTTCTGCTCCGTATATCATCGCTGGCACTCTCTCTCTCTCTCTCTCTCTCTCTCCCCTTTCTCTGTTTTCTCTCCTTTGTTAAATTATTACTCGTACACCGCTGACTATAGCTTTAAAAATTGTCACTAATTTGGGAATTATATTTACGAAGTCGGTAGGCTTGAAAATTACTTCGGTTAATTATATTCAATTCAATTACAGGTCAAATTTAAATATCATGAACTTCCAATGTGTACAAATAATGTTAAGTTGCCTTAGGGAGCAAGGGAGCACCTTTAATTCCAAGTATAGGAAATGAGAATGCTATATATTGCTTCCATATTTGCTCCATCATGTGATTGATAGTGGCATTACAACAGGTGGTGTGACGTAATCAGTTGTGTAATGTTCGCCAAAGCTCTTTGTTTTCTTATTAGCTTAGAACTATGACATTTTATTTTTGAGAAAGTTTCTAAACAGCTCAATTTCGTAAGGATTTACGAGGTAAGTGCAATGAGTAAATGACATTAACAAGAAAGCGTAGAATGTGCTTTGGTATTTATTGCTGGTGCTGTGAAATTTATAAATCTTTACGCATTGACGTATGTTTATGTTAGCACAACAAGTCAAACGCTAGGGTAGCGTTAGATATAATCACTGCGGAATGTTCACGTTTTTTAAAGTCAGTCATTTCCTATTATAAGCGCAAGGTCACGTTGACATCTTCAGAATTGGATGTAAAAATAATAATATTTTACTGTACAGTGAGTACAAACAGTTATAGCATAGATCACGAATAAAATGATCAGGAAGTGCGAATATATAATTATTATATATTAACGAAACATATGTAATATTATATACTGGATATTTTGTATACCATATGTGCAATGTAAGATACAATGACTTTTTGCACTTACAGTAGAATTAATAGATTTTATAACAAATTTTTGTATTCGTATAATAAGTTATTAGGAAATATATTTTATTGTAACTAATATAATGTTTTCATAAAACAAAAAAGCTTTGTAATCGTGCGCTCCTGTAGGAAGTATTAGGCTATTCCGCGGAATCACCACTCACTTGTTTTCAAAACACAAGCTGTCGGCACTGCATGTTTGTTTTGAATTACAAATAGAAGAAACGTTTTAATTACTTGGAGAGTGATATTAATGCTATTATTGGCAATATGAAATTACGAACACTAAAGAAAGAATAATACGAATAAGGTTAACCCGACATTAAATCTCATGAGCTTTTTATGCGGTTGTGAATCACAAATAATAATGGAAGATACAGTCAGAATAGCTGTGAAATGGTATACATTAGAAGCTCTAGTGAATGAATGAATGGTGTTTAACGCCCGTTTTTACTACAGAGGCACCACAGGCAGTGAACACTGATGATACATGAAATGAAATGATAAATTGGAAAGGATTTTTTTTTAAGGAAGGAAACGTTCTAGGCGTAAGTTTAGGGTATCTCCCCGGCATTTGCAAGTATGGGGACTAAGGAAAACCTGGAAAAAACTCAGTCAGGGAGGACGGTCCTCGTGGGATTCGAATCCTAGACCTTCCGCTCTCGAGTTCGCGCCTTAAACACCTCGGCCACCCGTGGCAGTAAGCTCTAGAGAGTGAATTGAATATATATATGTTATGGAGGAAGTTTGCTCACAGAAGTGAAAGAAAAAAAGTTCAGATTGTTCTTTCAAGACTTTTTCTTAAATGTTACTGTAAATGTAATAGATAAAATTATATAACCGACAGTTATTAAGATTATAATAACAAATATAGAACGATTATGAAAATATATTCATTTTTCTCTTCTGGAAGTTAAGGTTTGCATATGGTGACATAGTTCTATAAAAAGTAATACCTTATTTTTGGAGCTTAAATTCATTGCACTAATTTCTGCAATTATAAACACTAGGGTGTATTAAAAGTGCATTTACACTTTTTTTCGGCCAAATGCTAGAAGCGAATATTTCAAGAATTCAGTGTGCTTGTGAAGAAATAACGATCATCGATTAGTTCCTCTGCACTCGGTGATATACGCATGACAGAAAGTTGGTATTGCTACATTTCTGACATTCCTTCCTGCGAAATCTGTTTTTAGCAGGTAATCCGCCCACCGTTACTAAGGTTTGGGATTTGAAGTATGTACTTGCCTTGGCGATTAAGTGAGCACACAATATGCTCTGCGTGCGGTCAGCACTGCCATTTGAATTAGATTCCCTTGTGAAATTTTGGGAAAGGCTGCGGAGCGACTTCTCGATGACCCTTTACAAAGGCAATGATGATATATTTTTTAATAATATTTTGAGTTTTACAGTGCGGTTTTACATAGTCTACCCGATCTATTACGTGCTTGTTGCCTATGCGCATGGCCTATGTGGTTAAAAAAGTCTGCGGCTCTTTTGCACTTACCCCCTCTTCACATAACTTCACATTATATACTGTACGCATAAACGAGTATGCTTTTCATAACGTAAACATTATACGCAACACAAATATCTAACATTTATATTCACACTTTAGTCCAAATATTATTCTCTATTTACGTATTAGTACTCATTACTTGCATGTAGCATTCAACTTTTCCTAACCCCTTTGTTTCACGGGCGTTTTTTTTTATTGATTTATTTACGGACGCTCTTTAACAGCTCAGGTCATCAGCGTCCCATTCAACTCAGGGCGTGAAACGGCCGACAAATTTTGCTCCGAGGCCTCTCTTTCAGGCTTGCGGTTCTTTTTCGTGCCGTAAATGTACGACACGGGACCCACGGCTTTACTTCCCTTCCGAAGGAAGCCATATTTAGGATTTTTACGCCCGGAAAAATCCATCGGTCCTGGCCGGGTTCGAACCCGCGATCTTGGGTTTAGGAAGCAAGTATGGTAACCACTACACCACCAGGACCGACGCGGCGGTTTAGATGACCACAAAATCGTGATATTATAACCTCTGCATCTTGAAATATTTATTTAAGCAAATTTTGTGCTGTCGTAGAAAATAACTATGATATACATTCCCAAATTTATTTTTTTAAGAACTGGTGTTTTTAAAAATCTCGACTTCACCTCCCGCCTTAACTTCACACTAATTAAAAAAACAACACTAGGAACTTGTATCATAAATAACTATTTTTTGTTAATAAATAAAATTGCTTAGTTGTTTGAATACAGTCGAGCCATGTGTTTAGTAATATAGTAAGAACATTTTCTGATATACCAGTCCCAATTAACACCATAAAATACTCATAGAGGTACTACAAAAAAAAAATAAATAAAAATAATAAATTGCTCCTCACTGAAGAAAAATTAGATGGGATACTCGCGAGATTTGAACACACTCTTCAGGAGTCTCTCAGGTGTTTTTCTCAAGAAACAGTAATATCAAAGAACTCAGAAGTATAGATACAAAATTCTTAAATGAAAACTATACACAGAATGCCGGTAGTACAAATTGCGACACCGCGATCACGCCAGCAAACTTAGTTTTTGTAATTGAACTTTCAATAGTGCTTCTAGATGATTTGAAATGTAATATTTGTATTCGATAAAGTTTGATTTTACATGTAGGGTTAAGTAACATTTCGAAATAATACATGACAGTTTTATACGGATGTTTCGCTGTAGGATGTGCGCGTGCGCGCCATCGGATGCGCGGGCAAGTGATTGTTGCACATTCCGTGCGAAGCATAAAAACCTCCCAGTATAAATTAAAAACGTGATCTTTATAAACATTTAATTTATTTTAAAAAATCTTAGTAAACTGGGCTGCAGAAGAAATGCCGATACGATATTCTATCGTTTTCATAGAACGTAAGCAAACATGGCGAGGTGTAAAACTTTTTAAGGTAAAATCGTAGTACTGAATCACATTCCTACGATATATCCTCGTGCTGCTTCTGATATTTGAGGCACAGTGTTTTCCAAATGTTATAGTTTATTCATAGATTACTGAAGACATCACGAACAAGCTGAATTATATAACAGAAAAAGAAATGGGAGTAGTCTATGAATAAGGTATAATATCAAGGCCTTCTGTGTATCATGTGTCATTTGTTTCCTGCGCGAATACCTCGTAACACCATAATATTTGAAATCAACAGAACTTCGACTCAGTATTTTTTTTACACGGGATAGTACCGTGCGTTAAGAACAAAAATAGTTATTTATGATAGAAGTTCCTAAAATGTAATTTCGTTTGGCGGAATGTCGAGATTTTTAAAATTACTTTAAATAAACATTTCATGATGGAGAGATTATAAGATCACGATTTAACGGCCATCTAAACCGACTATAATAAAAAAAAATTATAGGAAAAGTTGAATGCCACATGCAAGCAATGAGTACTGCATATCTATTAGAGAGTAATATATTAACTAAAACGTGAATATAAATGTTAAATTTGTTATTTATTTGTGCATGTAGTATTTACGTCATGAAAGATCGAAAGAGGAATATGAGCTCCTTTAGTTATTCCTGCTAAAATAATTAAAATTATAATACTTCCTAATTCATTTCTATTTAACATACAATCCAAATAATAAACACAATTTAGATCATTAATTTCTTACTGAGCGAAGTTTATAAATTGAAAACTAACTATTCTTTTTCGGTGCTTACTGTAACTACAGTGAAAACTCCATTATCCGCCCATCGATTAACTGATCATCGGATTATTCTTGTTCATTAATTTTTTCATAATTAATCATGAAAACTCCGCGAAATTCAAGATGTGGTTTTTAATATTATGAGCCCAACAAGAGACCATGTTCGAGGCTACTGCATAACGGTAAACTCAGAAAGCACTAACTAATACTCCTTCTTTTAACATTTTGGTATTGCAATTACAATAACTTTGAAGCTTGTAAGCCAGCTTTTCATTTTGTTGCGAGATGTTTCCACTATCAGTTAAGAGAAAACACAAAGTTTTGGATATAGAAAAGAAAATAAAAATTAGACAAAGGTGGTTAATGGTGGTTAACTTAGCTAATGAATTTGATGTCAGTGTCACAACTGCACGTGACAGCAGATACCCTCATGCCGATGACATTTCCTTCTCTGAGGACTTTTTTACTTCCTAGAGTTAGAATGAATGTAAGAAAAAAAATTAATGGTAGTAGAGTTCAGAAAAAATGATACGGACATAAAAAGAAGTTAAGAAAAATAATTATAAAGATTATAATAATAATAATAATAATAATAATAATAATAATAATATTATTTTTTAATTTCGTCATCAGAAGGGATAATTGAGGTTCAGCTGTAATTTGTTTCTTTAAGCACAAGAGTTTTAATGACTCCCCTCAGCAAATCTAAAGAAATGGCTTAAGAGCGGTAAAAGCTGGGGTCGCTTGTATGTATACTGAGCAAATAGCGTGCTCCATGCTTATCCAAAATGTATAGGTCACGTGCGCCGGCGTGATGTCAAAAGAAAGTGAAACCTATAGAAATAGTTTCACCTTGGTGGTCCCTTTTCTGATATTATTACAGTATGTAATTTGTTGGTACGGCTCACTATGCTTTAACAGCGATTTATTGCTGTGGCATCACAAGCAGTAAGCAACTGTTGATGCATTAGAGGAAATGACAATTTGCGAAAGAAACGTTGTGAAAGAAGTTTTCCAGGTGTGAGCTCAGATTACTCCCCGACATTTTCCAGTGATAAGGAATAATTAAAGTATGAAAAAATATCTCAGGCTGGCAGGAAGGTTCTGGCCTCAGACCTCTCCTTATGGAAACTGCGAGAGCTCTTCAATAAAGAAAGATTACACTTTCTTTTTCACAACATACCATCCTATGATGAGCGTTTTCAAAGTAGTTCCCGTTGGATGCAATGCACCTGTCCAGCGGTTCTGTTGGAAACCATTTTCTTTTACAATCGTCTCCTCAGCCTTCATCACTGCTTTCGATGATGGAAGATGTCCCCCCCCCCCCCCACAGGTTTCTTCAATTTCAGGAAAAGGAAAAAGTCACACGAGGCTAAATCTTAGTTATGGAGAGGATGAGGGAATACTTTACATTGCTTTTTGAGAAAAATTCAGCAGCAACATTTGCGATGTGCGGCTGTGCCTTATCTTACTGCATCTTTTGCACGAAACTTTTATCTTTTACGTGACCTTTCACGTGATGTGGCCTTGCAGTTATCACAGCATCTCGGGTATTGCCCAGTTACAGTTGTATGTGCTCATACCACATATTGGTAAATTATTCTGAGAGGATTATAACTTTCCTAACAAAACCAATCACTTTTGCATCTTATTTTTCTGGTGTTGGTGATGACGGAAATTTCCACACATCTTTGCTATTTTCTCTCAGGATCGAAATGATGTAGCCAAGTTTCATCATCAGTGATTCATTTAAAATAAACCCATCTTCCTTAAACACCACCTTCAACTGCATCCAAATCTGCATGCGAACGTTGTTCGGGAATCAGCAGTCTTGGAACCCACTGGGCACAAACACGTCTCATGTGCAACGTGTGGGTGGCAACCAGTGAAATGTTCAGAATTTGTGAGTGTTCTTAATGACAGCAGCGTTGTTAATGTTTTCTTCCGTTATAACACAAATTGGGATGCTGCGACCATTTTACTTTGAAATTGATTGCCATAATTACTGTTTTAATGTCGTTAATTGCAAGGTCATTGTTATTTGTCCATTTAATGAATAAATTCAAATGCTATTGGTTTATAGATAAACTAGAGAGAGCAGGCAGGGTATAACATTGACAAGGAATAATATTATGCTATTTTCACATATGAACTTTGTTTACTCTTCATAACCTCCATTCCTGATCACTGTTGCTCACCTACTGAACTTCGAGGCATGCTGAGACATACAGTTTTGAACCCATTTTCCGATATTCAAGTCCTGCCATAAATGCGGTAGGGTGTTTTTGCCGGAATTCTTATTTTAATGTCCAGAGCTTATCATCGTGTAAGCACTGTTCTACAATCATCACCCGTTCATCCTTGTCCGCGGATACAGATCGACAATTCTGTCCCGTTTGAAGGCCTCTGTCCATTTCGCCACTGTTTCATAAGACAAGATAAGCGCACCCAGTGCTTCTAGCTCTGTGTGGAATTTTCGTTGTGGTGACTTCATTCGAAAGTACATTTCATTCATAATGAACAACATAAAGTTAAAAAAAAAATCTTAAACTGCACATAAAACCACAAGCTATCCAGCATTTCAGAACTCCGTACATTAAAAGACACAAACTAATTCTGGATATCCTCAGAGTCAGTGAGATTTTCGGCAAATCGTTCAAACCTATCGACAGTTGAGATCGACAACCGTATTATTTCGTAATCAAATATTACGTGAGGGGACCCTCCTTGGAAACGGAAGCAGAATTCTCAGTCGCAATTTTCCATTTCGTAAGGTGCTTAAACGGATTTCCTCAAAAGGTTGACGTAGCAAATGCAAGCCATCCGGCTTTACCAAAGTGGATTTATATTTTCGCATTCACAGACTTTTTACTCTTGTGATATACTTTATTGTAACTCTCAAGGTTATAGTTCTTCTAGAATATTACTTTCATATACAAAATGTTTTGTAGACATTAAACGCTGAAAATTAAGAAAACAAAAGTCAGTTAAGAAAAACACATTGCATGTTTTTAGTTTCACTTTCTTTTAGACCGCGCTATATGCGCAATAGCGTGTGATGCCAGTCAGAACATTATAATCTTTGTATGGGGAAATGGTTAGGTCCTCATTGTTATATGAAAGTTAGGTTTGCTGATAGGATAAAATAGACAGTTTAAATAAATTACAATGTAATTTCTATAAATGAATTCTAGGGGTGAGAAGGGGAATATCAAACTATGGTGTACTTCGAGAGGTGGGGTGCTGGGAAGATGCAGTCTACAGCAAAATAAATGTAATTAGATACTGGCTAAGAATAATTAAAGAACAACAAACAACTCTGAGGACAATATGCTGCCGGCACCAATTAAACAACATGCATTATCTAAATTGATGGGGGGCAGTTGTAGAGTGGAAATTGTAAAAAAAATCGATTTAAATGGTATTTGGCAGAAGGTTATTGAAAACAGGCATAGTGTAGTGAAAAAAGTCAAAAGAAGCATGTCTGACATAAAACGGAAGGAAATAGAGGCGCGATGCATGCAGACGTCATCTCTGGACCAGCAAAACGAAATTAAAACTAGAGATGCAGTAAAGAGATCTGTATAATGAAGCTAGACATAAAACAGGGGTGGGGAATAGCATGACTTAGACTGGGAGACTGGAAGAATAGTAAGGTTGTAGACGAGGAAGGCAGAAGGATTTGCCCTTTATGCTCGGAACCGGAAGACTGAGTGTACCTCTTGGGTGCGCACAGACAGAAAATGCTAAGATGAAATTTATCCCGGATTAATTTTTGACTTCCAAAGGGGGAGACTACATTTGGGCACTTAATTGTAAATAGACAAAACTGGCTAAACCTAGAAATATTCTTAAATGAATATATAGTTTTAGGGACAAGACATTTCTATAAATATTGTACATAAAAATTCGAAAATTTATATAAATATCAGAATTATATATATGTTTCATGTGTGTGTGTGCGTTCTTGGCAATGCTATTGTTTTATTTTTTAGAATTAATTTCAGAAGTTAACATTATACAAGAGCATGGACGGTCTTGGGACCCATGCAACTGTGTCGTGCAATATATGTACACCTCCTTTAACTGGAATAATACATACTATCACATTTAATAGCAAGATTTTCCATGTTAATTCTTTGATTTAAATTTGTTAGAAATGCTTTGACTTAAAATGTTCTATTCGGATTTAAAATTTGTATTAAATTAGAGAGAAATCTTTAAGTAGAATGACCGCCTATCTCTAATATAAGGGTAGCTATTTGCTTTTCGGGATTCTACTAAGTAGAAGAACATAATCGCCAAATATATTTTTTTCCCTAATAGTCTCTGCCACTCTGGATACAAAGTTGCATGATTCGGAACCAATTATGGAAGCAGCTACCCCATGGTTCTTTAGGGATGACACCAATCTCCCTTTCGTAGGACACAGTAGATTGTTCTGGACTCCCAAACGTCAGGAAAAGTCATAGGGTGCCAAATATGGGCAGGTGCTTTGAGTGGTTCATCAGTATCGTTTCCAATTCTTGCAGAAATTGCTTTGTTTTCAAAGCGGCGTGCTTAGAGGCACTTGTTGAAACAGCAATCCTCACAGCCGAGACTTTGGTTTTCCTTTGTTAGTGTTCTGAAGACCCTGGGGAGGCAAACTGTGGTGCATCTATTTGTAGTAACTGTCTTTTTATTTCTGGAGTGGCCATTTGCTGAGAAGAAACTGACAACCATCTTTCGGCATTACTTAATCTTCACTAGCGGGGTCGTCATTTCCAAAGATCCAGATCACTGACTGCTGCTTTGATTTGTCGTCACCTGTGAAGATATCATGAACTCCTCGGGAGCTGTCATTGTTCAAACGAACTATTTCCTGATACCATTCCACTCTTGTCTTTTGTTCCCCTGCGAGGTGTGGGTTTTCTGTCGACAACAAAGCTTCCTCTTAAGAAGATATTTGTGCAGAATTTCTGACACCTGCTGCGAAAATGAATGTTTAGATACTCCTCTATGTTACTTATGTTCTTCACCGTGGCTTCTACATAAGCAATACTTTCGTCTGTGACGTTCCGTGTGCTCTTCTTTCAAGGCTCTGCAAACCAGTTATACCCTTTTGTAAATGATAGAGCATAGTCTGTAAGTGCTCTTTCTAATTTTTGCAGATGTTTACGAAAATGCTCTCGAACCACTTTCAGACAGCGAACGCAAGGCCACAATTAGTTTTGCTGCAGATGCCACGCGCTATCTTCCGATAGGGTTATTAATAAAGACACCTCTTTTCAGTGCCGACAACAGAAAACACACCTCTCATAGTTGCTTCGACCCCAATAATTAAATTGAGAATAAGTAAGTGCTACATGACTCAAAGGTTTACGAACGGTGTTCTAAAATTTCTCGTCCTGACAAAGAAAACACAAGATTAAAAAAAAAGTTTTTTTTTTTAATTTTAACATACATAGTCACCTTGTAAACCAATACATTTAGTCCAACGACTTTCCAATTTGTTAATGCCATCAATAAAACAAGATTTGTCCAAATGTGAAAACTAAGCGTCTGTTTAATCTTCAACCTGCTCATTTGATGTGAATCTTCGTCCACCCAACCATTTCTTTAGGTTTGGAAACAAAAAATAATCGCTAGGAGCAAAATCCGGCGATTATGGAAGTGAAAGTCATGCAACAACAATCCTAGATTGTGTGAAGGCGCATTATTGTGATGAAAGAGAACTTTCTTTTTCGCAAGTGTAGACGTTTAGCCTAAATAGCATCCTCTAGATGGTCCAGTAGTGAAGCATAATACTCCCCGGCGATGGTTCTGCCCTTCAGGAGGTAGTCTACGAGAACCACACATGAGAATTCCAGAAAACCGTAGAAATGACTTTACCTGCAGATGGAACAATTTTTGCTTTCTTTGGTGCACTTTCACCTGTTAATCACTCAATGTTCGTATTGCTCCTTCGTCTCTGGAATGTAGTGATCCATGTTTCACCTACGATTATGAAATATCGTAGAAACAAATTCGGCACCCATCAGGCGGAAATCTTTCTCAGACCCAAAACTTCATGTAAAATGTAGTGGACATGGCCTATCGAGATCTTGTCAATGTCAGCCAGCTTGCGTACCTTCAATCGGCGATCATTGGGTAAGGCATTGTGATTTTTTATCATAATATCATCGACTGTAGAAGTTTTGGGACGGCCTAAGCGCTCATCATCTTGAATGGATGTACGGCCACGTTTAAATTCAGTAGTCCAGTTTTTAACCGTCAAAACTGAAGTGGATGAATCCTTTAATGTGGAATATAACTCTTTTTGTATTTCTGTTGGGGTTAAACTCTTCAAAACGAAGTACTTTATCAAAGCTCATATCTGCAGAAAATGTACGCACTAGTTTGTTTACGCGATCGTCACAAACAAACGACTAAACGTATGCATTTGAAACTTGACATCGCGCCATCTAAAGGAAGAGACTTAACTACCATAATTTGACCATCTTCACGACATCTCAGAACCAGTCCGAGAGAACTTTTAGAACACCTCTCGTAAACAAATGGATAGCTGATATAATGTTTAGTTATTTGAGTACCTTTTTGTTCAGAAGATGTAGGAAAATATCCCGTTCAAGGGAATTGACATATTACTTTCTGACTGATGTGCTAAAATATCGTCACTTTCAACATTCGAGAACACACAAGTTTATATCCTATTTTGATCGACAGTCGCGTGTCCAAGATGCGCCCAAGCTAAGTTTAACATCCGCTATTCGAGAAAGAGACTTTGTGGGATCGATCATAACACAAAGGATCTTGGCACCAGACGGACAATGTCGGGCGCTTTATCCCAAACCATTATTCCTTCCAGCGCGTTGACGTCATATGCAGGTAGGCAACCCCTCACACAAAAAACGTTTTGACGTTTTAGCACAATCTTCCCTCCTACTTCGTTGCAGTGCATCGTCATTTCAATGCTGGTCGGGAAAGCGTTTGAAAACAAATCCCGCAGCGAACAAATGAATGTAAACTTCGCACGTCCATATATACCCGTAGTATTTTGCGGGTTCAGTGGATGGGTGATGATGAATGTATTGAGTTTTAGCACTTTAAAAAGTTCGTGATAAATGCGAAATACATAGAAAAGAAACATCTTTTAGTATTTCATTTTTTATAATAAAGTAACCAAATTATTGCGATTCTTGCATGCACGATAAAAAGGAAAATAAGTCTGAAAATGTGAAATGTGTATTTTTTCAAAATATTTCAACGAAATATGTTACATACTGACCAATAGTGTGAAATATCTTTTAATCTGAACAAAGAATCAATGTTTTGGTTTTACCAT
Organism: Metallyticus violacea; assembly: GCA_030762175.1. NCBI lineage: Eukaryota > Metazoa > Arthropoda > Insecta > Mantodea > Metallyticidae > Metallyticus > Metallyticus violacea. The sequence goes on along the minus strand of CM060833.1, from coordinate 50,580,922 downwards.
TACCTAATTGAACGAGACTGCGGTAAAGTGAACACCTTTGAAAAAAAAAGTAGGCTTAATGCGATTTATTTTGGTTTTTGTATTGTTATACGAGTATTTTCAAGGGTTTAACACTTTACTTTTGGTTCAGTTACAATTTTTCAAGATATGTACATAATGTTCACTTTACTATAGCGTCCTGTGTAATATGGTATATTAATAAACAAATGTTTGTTGCAATTATTACACATTGGACCTTTAATTGAAAATTAAATACTGAACAGAGTGCCAAGGAGAAAGTAAAAGTAGAAATGCGCTTTCTGAAATCATATACATTATAATGTTGTACTAGGCAAATTAAATATCTTCGGCCCAATATGCAACAACAGTGATTTAGCATATTGAAAGAATGGGTTCTAACAGATTTACCAACCGATCGGAGATCCTAAAGTCGTAATGCTTTTGTTTTAATAGTGTTTAGCGACCGTTTTTACTACTGAGGCACCACAGGCGTTGGGGCACTGATGATACATGAAATGAAATGATAAAATGGGAAAGGATTTTATTTTTAAAGAACGAAACTTTCCAGGCCTAAGTTTCTACCCCTACCTCCCCAGCATTTGCCATTTATGAGGATTGACGAAATACTGGACAAAACCTAAGTCAGGGAGACGGTCCTGGCGGGATTCGAACCCCAGACCTCCCGCTCACGAGTCCGCACCTTAACGACCTCGACCACCCGTGAGAGTCCACGCTAATGCTTACATTCGGGATGTCCTGAATTCAAATACTTTTTAGCCGAAGGTTTTTTCGTGATTTCTCCTGGTCAGTTAGACAAATGTTGGGTATATCTTTATATTTTACGAGTTTTACGTTCTCCATTTTCATTCCGTTGCTTCTGTTGGTGCCAGAGCGGGGTCCAACAAAACAACGGAAGTTGCCTTGAGATTCTGTTGTCGGGAAGGTAGGTGATGGGCCAAGGCAATCAATTATTCACTAAACAAACCGCTTCAAAAATTGCGCCCAAAATCTGGGACCACTAACTACTGCTTTACGTTACATTAAATGTTTAAAACATTACACTTTCAAATTTATCTTAACTTCAGGAATCTCATGCAACTACTGCCTGACTCACGAGCAAATGTTTAAGAGGAAATGAACTGAGGAAAACTACACCTGAGCCAGCCCCCTCATCATTGTGAACTATAACTATAAAGTAAATTTCATTTAAACAAAAACACGTCAATTTATTTAATGAGGGGAAAGTTTAAAAACATATTGATTATATTTTAGGTTTCAGCTCCTCCCCTCAGCCACCCCATTTTCAAAAGGCACCCCTACCTTATGATTTATAGGGGATTAAATGATTATATATTAGTTTTCTGCCATTTTCTGGAAACTTGTGTTAATTTGGACAGAATACAACTTAAAATCTAATGTAGTTGCCTTTTAGTAATAAACTGTTTCAAAATGGCGTGTTACTTACAAGAAAAAATGAACTATAAGGGGTTACTGAGGAGTATCAAAATAGCTTATATAACTATAATATAATAATTGTAACATTGCCCAAAATAAATTATACGTTCATCCTAAAACTAACTTATTTTTTATTCTGTCCAAATTCAAGGAACAATAATAAAATGAAGTTTTTCAGATAACGATAGTAAACAAAAGGTATAACAACTGGATTCTCTTTAAAATTTAATTATCATAATCAGAGTGCCATTTATCATTTCAAAGTGAATGTAACAGGACTGAGGGAGTGAAGTATAAAATATAATCAATACTGATCTTAAACTTCCACCTTAATATCTAAATTGACAGGAGAGGAAAAAATGCTATAAGTGACATGTAGAGAAAATGCAGAGTGTTTTAGTAAATAATAATAATTAAAGACATTTATAATATGGTTTTTACCCTGTAAAAGCAACAGAAATTTAAAAGAATTCTGAGAAAATCTCCATATATTTTTAGGAAATGCTGAAATAAATACTTATGTTTTCCGCTTCCAGGACTATCCAGCTCTGATTTCATGTTCCTTTTCTTTGTTTGGACGTTCGGGCTCTCTTTCCCTCTCGCGAACACGATGATACCTATTTTACTTCAATCCCTTTCTCTCTTCCGTCTATTTACTCACTCTTTCATTTGTTTCTACTTTTCCCTCTTATCTTCCCCAGGGCACTCAATCGTTTGCAGGCCCGGTTCCTATTTCTTGGATGATTGATTTTACTACAACTCTTGAAGAATTTTAAGTATATCCTTAGGCTAACATGCATTTTAGAAATATATTACGTTTATGGTGAGACTGATTTATTACATAACATATTCTTTTATTGTTTATTAAAATTATGTGCTATACTATTTATTGTGCCTCAATTATAAACAATCAAAATTTTCTTGAGAATTCAGCTCGGGAATTTAATTAATTTGTTGTTTATATGGCTCAGCACATGCTATAATAAAACTATTTATGCACAAAAAGAAAGAAAGAAGGAAAAAAAAACCTAAAATTGTTGCTTACAGGATAACACTGGTATATTGATTGCTTTAATGACTTCATTTAACATTACGGTGCCATTACGGATTCGAGCTACTAGTTGTGTTTTTTGACTCCCTCTACGGTTCCTAGTCGGTCCTGGTGTTATAGTGATAACCATACTTACCTTCTAAACTCAAAATCGCAGGTTCGAACCCGACCAGGGTTGATGGATTTTTTTTCGGAAGTAAAAATCCTAAGTATGTCTTCCTTCGGAAGGAAAGTAAAGCTGTGGGTCCCGTGTCGTACATTTACGGCACGATAAAGTACCTCAAGCCAGAAAGAAGACGCCTCTGAGCAAAATTTATCGGCCGTTTCACGCCCTGAATTGAATGGGACGCTGATGACCTGAGATGTTAAAGAGCGTCCGTAAATAAACCAAAACAACAACTCTACGGTTCCTGGATATATTCAAGCGAACATCCTGGACGTGTATATTATTAGACCTCGTTGCATTTACACTCAGGGTACCAATAAGTGAAATTTGGTCAAAACTCTTCGAAAAATTAATTTTTTATTTTTAAAGCTTACAAATATCTATAAACACATTTTTTTCATAACCGAAATGAGAGGTTTTTAAACGCTCACCAAGAAGTATGAGTGCTATAATAAATTCCAAAATTCCCGCTTTTTTAAATTTAATTGCTCTTACATTGTTTTTATTCAAAATACTGCACATGATACAGTTTTATCCAGTTTTATGCTAATTTTCAACTAATTAGAAAAGATGAACCAATTTAATTGCACTATCATTTTCAGCACATGTTTATATTACTCAAAATATAAGATAATTAATTTTACCATTTATGATAAAAGAAAAAAAATACTCAAAAGTTTAAGAAATTTTTCTGAGACAACGAGGGCAATATAAACGGTGCATATAGTAATTTGTTTTCTATTCATCAAATTAATGCATTATATTGTAGCTACATTCTGCTGCTTGTGAAACGTTTAGCACATTAGCATATAAAATAATTATAAAAATATTTTAGATATCAACGTGGACACATGACCTTGTGTATTATAAAAATGTTTAAAAATATTTATTGAAAGCTGCATGATTTATAAATAGCTCTTAAACAGTTCAGTGACTTTAATGAAATTGTATTGCACTTTAGAGCTATTAGAATCTTGTTCAAGTAAATTGTTTTCATTCAGAAAAAAATAACCCTCAAAGTAGAGGCAAAACTTAATGGAATATAAAGCCGAAGCATGCTACAGGTTGCGTCTCTTGTATGGTCAGTTAATGGTAATAATTGAGCGGGAAAAATTTTCTATTATGCTCGAAAACATTTAAAATACAATTGCGGGAATATTATAATCAGAAATTTAAAAAATGGCTGAATGCTCTCTAAGAGTAGGAAATATTCTATCACACTTTGTTTTCGAGCGCGGTTTCAACGGATCAATATCGCCTGGTATGTTGCGTGTCTTATTGCTCTGTATCGGATATGTAACTAGAAGAACTTAAATGTATGAAAACGTGGTTCAGAAGTAAAGAACGCGCTTTGCGTTCAGATCTCAATGCCATCGCCGATCATGCCAATCTAAGTAAAAATGCTTCTAATCCCTGCGTAGCATTAAAAATAGATCCGCTTCCGGATTCCTTTCTCTCTGGTCAAAGACCACAAAACTCCAGCACATTACAGAGCTAAACCGAGGCATTCACTCTGCTAGAATTTTCTGAGGAAGAAGTAACGGCAACATCTTTACTACAATTACTTCAGCTCATCAATCAATCAATCAATCAATCAATCAATCAATCAATCAATCAATCAATCAATCGTCATTAATTAACCCCTAATCAATCAAAAACCTTTCTCTCTCTTCCCCCGACTTATACGGGGTGCGGCATTTACCGTTTCCCATTTTATTTGGTAATAAGTGTATGTAGTTGGTAAGGGGGGGGGGATTTACAGCACTGTGATTGCGTCTAGCATTGTCTTGGTTTCAGTTTGTCATGGAACGTTGGCCTGTGCAGCAGCGCATTTTCTGCGTTGAACAGTTTATTTACTAGCAAGTCAATCGTCGCTGTCCAACACGAGTTTCGGCGGGTTTTTGGTGATAATCAGCAACGTGGAATTGCACCGCCATGAAAAATAATCAGTGCGTGGATGCGTCAGTGGCGTGAAACGGGATCGACTCAAACCAAAACCTCGAGTTCGTCAGAAAACAGTGCGGACACCTGAAAATGTCGAACGTGTGAGAAAAGCTCTGCAGAGAATTCCTTGTCGTGAGGGGGCATTCCCGAATCATTAATTTGTCGGACAGATGTGCGCGAAGAATCCTATGCAATGATTTACAGTTCCATTCATATAAACTGCAGGTCACACAGAAATTAATAGTAGAAAACAAAGCCCTGCGTTGTTGTCAGAGAATGCTACAGTTGTTTTATACTCACCTGACGCTCACAGCTGCCTGATAACGAGTGACAAAGCAAAATTCTGTCTCAAAGGTCCTGTAAATAAGCAGAACTTTCGATATTGGGCTCCGCAAAATCCACGCGAAATGTTTGAACGGTCCCTACACAGTCCCAAGGTCGTAGTCTGGTGTGCTGTTGCAGTAGAGGGTACCATTGGTCCTCAATTTTTCGAAGACGACCATGGTGCTGCAGTGACTGTGAACTCTGAGCGTTACAACAGAATGTCCTGTCTGAGTTGAGACGTCGCAACTGAAACATTGAGCGCCTGTGGTTTCAACAGGATGGACCCACATCCCATACAACACATGTCTCAATGAACACACTCAGTGTGCTTTCCCTGGGCAACTTATCTCCAGATTTGGTGACTTTCAGCGGCTCCTTATCCCCTGACCTCACTGCACCAGACTTATTTTTGTGGGGTAACTTAAGAGTAAGGTCTACAGTCATATCCTTCGTTACATCGACAGCCTCAAAGCTGCAAGTCGTACAGAAATTGTTGATATTACACCACAAACATTGCAGCGAATAATATCCGGTGTACAACAAAGATTGCAACATGCATTGAGGCCAAGAGAGGACATCTTATAGACGTTATCTTCAAAACATAAGGTGCATACTGTAATTCCAAGATTATAGTAATCCTAAACTTATTAATTTCTTATAATTTACTTGCAAAACAAATAGGTGATGGGTTTTGAAAATGGGAAACGTTAAATGGTGCACCCTGTATAAATATTTCTTCATCGCTTATGCTTAAAATATCTCAAGAAATCAATACAAACGATTTCTCTATACATAAACGCTAAGTGATAAGCTTTTTATAATGACTGCATATTTTTAAAAAAATATTCCTCAGAGTAATGAGGAATTATTGACTACTCAATTGGTCATTGAGCCTTGCTCTTAGAATTTACGTCCACACATACTCGCTCATTTTGGCAACAACTTACTGCAGAGATGAGCCAATCTTCATCTGACAGTCTCTTTAACCTATGTATTTATAAGAACTCAGACATTGCAATACCTTTTGATTACCTGCTTAAATCTCCACTGTCACAAATTAATTAATACTGTTAACTTCTAATGCAACACTTCCATATGACGGATGTTCCAAAAGTTCTTGGCCTGACTCAGGGATGTCGTGAAGATGATCAGATTACTATAATGGTTAAGTATTATCCTTTAGATGGCACTCTGTAAAGTTTCAGACGCGTAAATTTAGTCACCTGTTTGTGACGATCGTGTAAACAAACTAGTGTTAACATTATCTACATAATCGATAATACTGAAATACGAGCTGTGATAGGGTTAAACTCTTCTTTGAAGAGTTAACACTAACAGAAATACAAAAGGGGTTAGATTCCACATTAAAGGATTCTTCCCTTTCGTTTTTGACTGTTAAAATAGTGGGTTGCTGAATTTAAGTGTGGTTTTATATTCATTCAAGATGATAAGTGCTCAGGGCGTCGCAAAATCGCTACGACCGACTAGATTGTGACAACAATTTATAATGGTTTACTCAATGATCGCCGAGAGAGCTTTCCACGCGGGGTACCGAGTTCGTTAACAATTGATTAAAAAAAAACAGCATTGAATGAATATTTCGCAAGAGTGTTAAACTCAATTCCATTGAGTTAATATGACGTTTCATAACAGCAGTTGAAACATGCCAGAGACAAAGGACCAGTACAAACAGTGAGTGGCAACAGGTGAAAGGATACCAAAGAAAGCAAAAACGGTTCCATCTGCAGGAAAAGTCATGACTACGGTTTATTGCTATTCTAACGGTGTGGTGCTCATATACTACCTCCAGAAGGGCAGAACCATCACCACGGGTACTACGTTTAACTATTGGACCAAATGAAGGGATGCTATAAGATAAATATACACACCTTGTGAAAAAGAAAGTTCTATTTCATAACGATAATGCGTCTTCACAACGTCTTGTTGCTGCAAATATGCACGACCTTCGCTTCCAATTGCTTCCACATCCGCCATATTCGCTTGCTTTTGCTCCCAGCGACAACTTTTTGATCCCAAACCTGTAGAAATTGCTACGAAGATTCATATCCAATGAAGAGGTTGAAACTGAGACAAACGCTAATTTTTCACAGTTGGACAACTCTCAATTTACTGAGCAAAGTAGTTCGACTAAATATATTGATTTACAAGGTGAATACATTGAACAAAAAAAACTTTTAAATCTTGTGTTTTCTTGGCCAGGTCGAGAACTTTTAGAACTCCTGGTACATTCAACAAGTTAATTTTATTATTTTTAGTGTTGTAAATGCACACACTTGTAGAAAAACTTTACAATGAGAAGGTTGCAAATTAATGTTGAAAAGCCAAAGTCCTTAATAATATAGAACCAAGGATTATTTAAAATATATAAATTAAAAGTTTGTTAAAATTAAAATTTTTAAATGTGTGACAAATCTTGTGCGTATAATGAACGGAAAGTAAGGGCAAGGAAACAAGTCATTAGTCACAAATGTAAATTTTTAATAGAGTTTCTGAATATATAAAAATGAAGTAATAGTAATAATAATGAGAAAGCGGAGGAGGGCCATACACATTTTGGCTGCCATGAGGTCTTTTCATTTGAGCTGAATATTGCTATTTGTGTTAATATTATAGAACATTTTATTTTTGTACTTTGCTGCCAATTTCTGCCATTTTTCTAATTATCTAATTATTTTTACAAAATTTTTATTGTAATTTAGTGGTTATAAAAATAAATAATCGTACCAACGCAGCTGCTGTAAAGAAAGTTTTGCGGCGATTGTTATTTTATAAAGGAAATATTCTATCAAAACTCCAAGTAAAACCTTCATTCAAATGTTAAATACGGTAAGTAGGTCGCTATTATGGTCTCGTTTTCATTGTGAGCGAAAGGAATTCGTTTTTGAACTGTTGATTTCAGTTTGCATTATTGGTAATAATAGGCACTGCAGTTACAGTGCGGCACTTTTCCGATTACAAAGATTAAACAGCAACAATGACACGACAAAGAATCTGTTTTAGATGCTTCTCGTTTGTAATGAAAACGAGTCAAATATACGTGATTTGCCATCATACATTTTCACTGAGATGCCGAATTTATTGCATCATTATTGCCTTAGGAATTTCCAGGGGTATCTTTTTTTAGACTCAGCAACTTCTTTCATATCTATACATTTTAATATCAGAACGTTGTGGAGAAAAAATTGTTTAGAAAATATTACGAAAATATTTTAACTTGACAGACGACAAAATTTCACTGTTAATAATGTGAAAAAAAAAAAAAACACCTTGTACCTATTACCATAAGCAGTATTAAAAGATAAATTTAGTATTTATGTGATTTTTATTGCTGTTTAAAAAGTATAAGTACAAACGTATAAGAACCATTTTTAAGTTTTAATATTATGCTAAAAGAAATTAAACATGACTTTAGGTAACCAGTAATTTAAAACAGTAGTTATTTGCAAATATGATGTTCATTGCGTTTAAATTAATTTTGGTTTATAGTAGTAGTGTGTAATGTTTCTTCTACCTTCTTTAATACCTGAATATCCAGTCTCTACTTATGAAACACCCGGTATATATTTGCTGTAAAAGATGCCGAAGACTTTTGTAGAAAAATATCTAAGCGAAGATTAGTTGGAGCACCTGTCTCTGTATTCTTTGCGCCTTATTTTCAGTACTTCTTTTCTGCGAAATCGTTTGACGGCTTGAACCTTTAGCATTGGCGAGTTTTTGTTTAATTCGTGTTTGAACTTTACGAGTCGATCCTATCAGTATGAATAAAGGATCAATTGTCATTGTGAAATGGTGAAAATATGCTGAGCAAATGTTTTAAAAGTGGTCGATACTTGTATGCTTCACCCAGTTTTGTCGGGACATGCTGAAGTTAAGAAGAACATTAATTAAGGGATAGAATAAAGAAAGTTAATGTTTTAGACGTGGAAGAAGAATGCTATACTATACACTATCCTACATGATTGGATGAAGTGATGAAGTACAGAGGGAAAAGGATGAAAGAGCGAATTTACTGAATACTAACCATTGTGTTATATAGAAATCATAAATTAAAATTATTTTTATAATTTTTCTTGCATTTCTTATATTCAAATGTATGGGTTACAGTGTTAAGAATAAAGTATTAACATTAAACAAAATATTATCTAGGCTAATAATGTGAACTTTTCATGAGCAAATAGGCAAATGTTTGATTTTAAAAGCGCCCAAAGGTACCCAGAGAAGACATTACTGATGCATAAATCTATCATGTTACCAACATGAACGTAAACAAACCTGGTGGTTGTTTGGGTAAGACAAACTTCCTATTGGAAACTCCTCAACGGACACCATGCGAGCAGCCCGGGTTCGAAGTTGGAACTTGCGATGGTCATCTGAAATATTTGGTGAGAATGTTAGAGCAAAATGCCTTTATTTTCATATTAACTTTAGCTATCTTGTGTGATTTATTTCGGTGTTCACAGACTTTCCATTTTTACAGAGCTGCTGAATTAGGTACATGAGTTGCGTTAAGTTCAAATAAGTCTATTGATTTATTGATGTCTACTGCTAAAATTTTCTGAGATTTCTGACGTTCTTTAAAAATGATCTGGTAATGAGGACATTTGGATAATTAATATAAATAGAGTGGAACCTTTGCTCTCTGCACATGTAGCTAGCAAAAATAAGGTGCGTAGTGAATTGTTTACCTTCCCACTAAATTCATGTCTAAAACTGAAATACCTCTGAAAAATATGACTTTATGAATTTCTCTTCATATGTTTTTGGTTATAAATTTATTTTGGATGGAATGTTAGAAGAGAATACATTAACAAAAATAAACTGTTTCGTAATATAGTGCTTACATTTTATCTTTCCACAACCGTGGAAATAGGATGGAAGCGGCAGTAAACAACTCAGCTACGCACACTCTATCCACCCGGCCACCGGCAAAATACAGAAAACTTGCTTATCTTTCTCAAGCGAAGAATATGCGGGAAATGTTTTCTTTTTGTCGCGAAACAGACGTTGTAATGTCTAAATGCATTTTGATTCATATCTTGTGGCTCATCTTCCAAACGATTGACTGTTTCTTCTCGTATGTGCTTTGCAGTTTATCAAGTGTTTATGAGAGATTTTTGCAGCGACTATTCAAATCGAGCACCGATATCAGTTCTTTTTTTGGTCCAATATTGGTACCGTTTTTTTTAATCATTCACTGTTTTATGAACCATAGATGGACCAATTCCAGGAAAGTGTTCTTAATATTGTTTACGAGTACGACACTAAGTGTATGATTCATCTCTTATAAAAAGTACTGCAAATTAAAAATCTATGTTTTATTAAGTCTCTGAACTTGAAGTACTAACAAAAACAGAAAGAGGAATACTAGACTTCAATGGAATTCTGCGCATAAAACAGGAAACTGCGACTGCCTGCATCTTGAACGACAGCGCGCGGAGCTAGTTATGTGGAAAGATAAAATATATACATTGTACACTACTGATCAGTACCTTGCAGTTTAACCAATCAAAGGCACTTATAAATATAAAATGATATGTTTTTAGTTTTAGTTTTAAACTGTCTCTACTGATACGCAATTGAAGAACAGAGTTACATTCTAAAAGAGGTTTTATGATATTAAGGTAAGAGAGTATAGTGTTAATACGTGAATTCAGTATTATATTGTATATAATATAAAGGGACTTGTCAAAAAACATATCCCCCTCTTCCATGCAACAAAGGAAATGGTATACTTTGAGATTTAGCAGTAGTTTGAACAGTATGATGTTTCAAAAGTGCACTCAAAATATTTTTTTAATTTGTAAAACATTTTTACTATTTTTTAAAAACCATTTACTCTACGAGCAGAATTGGATAGTGATATAAAATAATCTGAGTCAGAATACGTGAAAGTACATCCTCATTGCAGTGAACTGATTAGTTATTATTTTCATTTCTTTAAACAAATTAGGCGTTTCGCTATGAATAATGTACCAGAAGTTATTTTTGTGTATTACCAAAGCCAATGATAGTGCACATGTGCTTCAAATAATATCAGTAAAACTATCGTTGAGAGATTTTCTGATAAAGAGACAGGTTAAAGACTCAGGCAATGAAATATGGGACAGTTATTAATTTACTGCTAATTGTTCAGATATTAATACCGTTGAAAAATATACTTGTATTTTTATTTACATTGCTTTTTTTTACGTTTGAGTTAAGAGATTATATACTTTTTACCTTTAACTTTTATAGTTCTTTTTTATAACATATGTTTCGTAAAAAAGTAGATTGACTTGCAGTTTTAAAACATGTTTTACTTTCTGAAAATCTATTTTTAATTGAATATGCAAAATTGCATATACAAAGAAAATAACTTTAAGATATGTTTGCTTATTTTTAAGTTTGTTGTTATTTTCGCAAAACTGTACCATTTTAGAATTTAAAGCATCATTTGTTTTTTTGTATGGTAGACTAAATAATTAAATAAAAGAGGAGCGTCTTAACCAGATTATCTGCAAAGTAAGAAATAATCAGACAGCATTCTTAGTTATTTAACGAATTTAATTTGTTTTATTGTAATTTTAATTAAATTTCATTGTTAATAATGATACAAATGTTTATATTATTTCATTGTTATTCCCTTAATTTGTAGTTAGCTAACAATGGCTCTTATCTTGTTTATAAGTAAAACTTTTAAATGATTTTTAAGAGTACTATAGGCCATTAATATGTAAAGTATGTAAGTGATTATATATTTTTTTCAATCACAGTATGCGCAATTATGTCTACTTTATTAATAGTTAACTTATCATTCTGTTCACAAAATGCGCCAACCCCTAGTATCACACCAGATTTTCTTGCTACAATAATGCTATTGGCAGACATAATATATTGTTGAACATTTTCAGTGAAAACCGACGGACAGTTTTATTGAGGTAGTGTTCAGTATTTTTCATGAATTATAGTCAATAATTCTATATAAGCACTTTATTAAACGCAATCATTAATTGTAATTAACGTGGATTAAGGTTAAATTTACATATTTAAATTATGCGGAGATATGTACATTAATTAAGCAATATGTTTTTATATGACATTTTATTAAATGTTAGGAGTTATTTAAACGAAAGCTTGAAGCAATCTATTGCAGGTTATCATTAAAACATGCCTAAAACGTTTACTACTAGCTGTGATTTGGAAACAGTTGACATTTATATGCCAGAAGATCTGAAAGACCCAGGAAATTTGTTTAGAAAAAGAAAGCGAAAGACAAGAAAATGAATTAAAGACTCTCCTTAAGCACAAACAACTTTGAAGCATTTAACGTTTCAAACAGATAGCAATACATCATAAAGCTGTGTCTAATTACCCAAGAAATACGAAATAAAATGTCTGAGGTTATACACAGAAAGTGCAAACTGCCACACTGCAGGTTTTGAAAAAAAGATAAGAGAGGAATTTTAGTTCTAGTGTATGGAAGGCGCGTTCAAAAACCTGAGGTCCCTCACCCTGCCCCCTAAATAACGGAGTTACCCATTAGAAGAGTGAAGAATGCATTTACCCTCCTCCGTTTATGACTTAAACACCAGTGCCCAGGTCAGTCCTCTATAGAGGAGCTATTTACGTATTGGAGTACACATATACACTGAGGGGTTTCCTGAATGGACGGTCAAGAATATGTCAGGGCCGAATCGATGACATCACAAACGTAGAAGACACAGGTACACACATATAAATGAAACAAAGATGAATGAGATGGGAGATGAATTGAGATGACAAGAGAAATACTAACCTGATAGTGGACCGAGGAAAACCACGTAAAATCTCGGTCAGGTTAAAGATGTGAACCCAAGAGCTCCCGAATATGAGTACCAAGCGTTATCTTTACTCGCTCGGTGTATGTATTCAGTGCATAAACATAATCTTTTATACTTATTGAAAGTTTTCATGCAGAGAACTAGGAAAACACAACATTGAAATCAGATGTAAATGTTAATACAACTTAAATTATTAAGTTGCTTCGTTGTTGGAAAGCATCTAGGAAAATTTTCAGTCAGATGCCCATATATGTAGTTAACATTTGACAGCCAGCTCAAAATTGGTGCGATAATTAAATATTTGTATTTGAAGAAGCTAAGTTGAAGTTCATAGAATTTTGCATCGGCCTTGAAGACCATGTAAAGGAGTTGAAACGTGGCCGTACATGCACGGAAGATGAAGTGCACTCTGCAAACCTAGAAGTTGTTATTGTTTAGATTTGATTTGGTTTATTTACGGACGCTCTTTAACATCTGAGGTCATCAACGTCCCATTTAATTCAGGACGTGAAACGGCCGACAAAGTTTGCCCAGAGGCCTCTTTTTTCAGGCTTCAGGTTGTTTATCGTGCCATAAATGTACGACAGGGTACCCACGGCCTTACTTCCCTTTCGAAGGAAGCCACACTTAGAATTTTTACGCCCGAAAAAATTCATTGGTTCTGGCCGAGATCGAACCCGCGATCTTGGGTTTAGGATGCAAGTATGGTTACCACTACGCCACCAGGACCGACGTTATTGTTTAGATGTTCAAATTTACTGTTATGGTTAAGTTGAAAATTATATTTTGAGGATTTTTTAATTAAAAGGTATTAATGAGAAATGAGATTAAAAAGGACCATATTACATAAATTAATTTTTTTGAGTATTAATAATATACTATTTGGCAGAGATTAGTGCGGCATTATTGAGATCACCAAGAAGGATATGAATAATGTACATGACGGAGAAATTGACCCTAACCTAATTTTGTTTACGACGAATCTTGGCTCCACCTGGTGGGTAAGTAAATTCACAAAATAATCAATACTGGAATTCAGGAAAACCCAACCTTCTTCACTAGGAACTCCTGAATGATCAAAAGGTAGGATTGTGGTGCGGCGAGAGAATAATAGACTCTATTTTTTAGAAGAAACAATTAATAGTGATTGGCATGTGCAGAATATTTTGCCACCCTTTCCCCCCCCCCCCCCCGAAAATTAACTATGATGAATGATCAAAAGGTAGGATTGTGGTGCGGCGAGAGAATAATAGACTCTATTTTTTAGAAGAAACAATTAATAGTGATTGGCATGTGCAGAATATTTTGCCACCCTTCCCCCCCCCCGAAAATTAACTATGAGGGAACGCAGGCTCGCGACTTTCCTACAGGACTCTACAACCCATGTTTTCTTACATTGAAACATTCGAAGATAAGGTACATCATTAATAACATGTCTCCTTCGGTTTAACGCCTTGCGATTCTTATCTCTGCGGGGCATTAACGGAAAAAATCTACACACATTAATTGAACTGAAAAATATCATTCGTGAAGAAATTTCTTCCATTTCTCAGAGGGAACTGCAGAGGGTAATGATAAATTCCATAAGCCGATGTCAGAAAGATGTGAAAAAAAAAGAAGAGTTTCAGTATTTTATTACTTGATAATGCTTATCTTTTAAGTACTTAAATGTTGATAATAACTTACACGACAATTATAGCTGCGGACTTTCACCGCGGTACCAGCTTGAACCTACCGATCGACCGTTACGCACGTAGCGGTCCCGCGAAGAAAAAAATCACCCATTATTTGGAACAAGCGTGGCAGAGTGAGAAGTTAACTGACTTGAGAGTGCTGGTTGTGTAATAACTATTGGCGTGCAAGGCAGATAAAAGTTCTCAATTTCTAGATATATTTTTTTTTCTATACTCATTTACCTAGAAGCATAATTTTGAAAGGATATTTATTTATCTTAATAATCTGCACTGATATCACATTTTTATTTTTCATTGTCTTTGTGGATAAAATGTTTAAATATGCGTATCTTAAAACATATTTTGTTTTAATATTGTAGATTGCTACAACCGTTTTACATATTATCATATTTGGTAAAACACGAGTTTTGAAATGAGCTATTATTTAGATTTCTGCTTTTAGATGTTCGAGAGCTACATCTCTATAACAAAGGCAGTTTTAATAAAATACGATACATTTGACTATTTTTATATCAACATTGCTTGATCTGGAGTTGTCATATTTTACAAAACAATATTCTTTATATTGTAGCAGTAAAAAGGATGTATTAAAAATTAAAAAAAAAATGTGAGGTCAATAGCTCTAATTTTAACTGGAATCGATCATTTACACTCTGATCGGAATCGTATCAACTTAACCTATAAACTTGCCGTATATTTGCAATGGAAGAAATTGCGCCGCCCTCGTGGCTGCTTTCAAAGCTAATAGTGTTTTGTTAATGCTTACTATGGACATTTCTTAAACGGTATCTCTCTCTCTGTCTTTTAATCGAACTGCAATCCCAGTTCTCCCATATTAGTGGATAGGGCAAACCGTCATGGTTAGAACTTAATTTACGATATTGTAAAAAGAATTTCTTTCTTCAGGCAATTAAAAGTAATCGATTGTGTTTCCATTATGGGAGTCGACCGTATGCCGTGATAGATTCAAGAAAGATAAACCGAAGGTACAAATTTTGGGAATGTTCTAACTAAATACCAGAAACTTGTTTGAAATATCCATATTCCCGGCAAACCCTATTTTTTTTGCTTTTTCCGATTTATTTCGTTTTCTCTGCGAACATGTTCCCACAGCAGTTGACAGCATTTAAGAATGCCGACTGCAATAATATTACGAAGGCTGCGGTGAAAAAGTTACCTATATTTCATATGAAAAGGCCCACACAAACATTTGGATAAAACCATGTCATATGCTGCGCTGCGTTATACGGGATGAGCAATGCTTGATGCAACCGCGGGACCAGTGGCAGCGCTATGTCAGCGGAGGCCGGGAGTATATTTCCCCTCCGCTGCGCGAGGCTTCAGTGTGAGTTGAAATCTTGCGCAAGTAGTACGTGTTTGTTAGGCGACGCAATACAGTGAAAGTGTATCAAGTGAAATAGGGCAATATAAGTATTCTATTCTTAAATGAGTATTCATGCATGATTTATACGTGCGTACAGAATCAGCGCGGGCTGTAAGGAGATTACTTCAAGAGAAATTTCCTAATGTGTAAGTCCCTAATCGGAGTTATTCATTGATTAGTAAAAAAGTTTCGTGAAACGGGAAGTGTTCTTGACAGGAAACATAGACAACCCCGTACAATACTCACAGAAGAGATTGCTACCATTTCTCAGAGGGGACTGCAGAGTGTAATGAGCAATTTCCTAAGTAGGTGTCAGAAATGCTTGAACAAAGAAGGGAGGCAGTTCCATCATCTCCTTGCTTAATATACATGAGCAATTTACTTTTCTTTTTAAGTGTATATATTATATGTGTTAGAAATAACTTATGTAAAAAAAAGTACTATATTTACTGCTCACTTCCTGTCACCCGCACCGCCGACACAGCAGCAAGCCTCGCTCGCCGGCCGCACGCCGCGAAGGATCGTTCATTCTTTATTTCCATAAAATACCAATACTGCCTGATTTTGTGACAACGCATTTGTGTCGTATTACTTTTCATAAAATCATATTTACGGCAGCATTTTAAAGCTATTCGTAAATAAGCTTAGCTTCGTATATAAACTTCATGAACCTGGGTTTTTTAAGTTTAATTGGCGTTCTACAAGTTATTTTAATGCCATTCTTGCATGCAACGTTTCTTTTCCGATTTATGTATAAGACTTCCTTCTTTATTTTTCTTTCGCTGCCACTTAAGCATGCGATGATAAACAGACTTTGTCCAATGGTTGAAACAAATCGTTGGTTGACTAAATCTCGCGGTGTACCCATGCGGCATGTTAAGATCACTGCGATTCTTGGCTTATCTTCTTCCGATACCCCGGCTTAGATGCAGACTTCTATCTGCTCATCAAATCCAAATTGCGGGCCTTCTTCGCTGACTACACCCAGTGACCCAGGTAGAATTGTAAACATTTGTAATCCAAGGTGTTAAATCAACATAATTTAGGACACAACAATTAAAGTCTTTTATTCTTTCTTAAATGAAAAAGATTATGCTTGTACCTTTAGTTTGGTTTGCCAGTAATTTTGCTAATAATTTTGTAGTTGATGTGACAAATATTGTAAGATAAATAAATGACATAAATTTTCAATATTCAAAGATAGCATTTCGGTACTCTAATTATTTTATATTTGTAAAGAATTTATTAGTGCATTGCTGATATATGCCTACATTAATTATATGTTAACACAGTAAGGCCAAACTTTCAAGACACATTCTCACACGTAGAAGAAGAAAATATGTTAAATGGACATGGGTCCGGGAACGTTTTATGCCTATGTTAGAATTCATTTTCTACAACTTTTAATGGAAAATACACAGGAACAGAACGTACCAGCATACACATGAAACTCTTTCTTACATGAAATGTTCAAAATACCCACCGCTAACATTTATACATGCATCAACATTGCCTTCGTTCAAATGGAACACAAAATATTGGCGGTGAACATAAGAATTACAACTTAACATAGACGGCTTTTTGAACATTTCATGTAACAAAGAGTTTCATGAGGTATGCTAGTATGTTCTGTTCTTGTGTGTTTCACATGATTAATATACTCTGAAGAGTTGTAGAAAACGAGTTCTAATATGGAAATTAAGCATTTCCGGACCCATAGCCATATACACGTTTTCTTCTTCTAAGAGTGAGGAATGTGTCCTGAAAGTTTGGCTGTACCTTATTGCTACACCAGGTATATAATTGCATATGTGTTTTCTTTATGTTCAGCAAATTATATTGAATTATCCCTTACTATATTATATTGGTGAATTGTTCCATTTCTGCCGTATTGCAGAGTTACCTTTCCATGCTCAGATCGTGGGGATTTTCTTCCAGCATATTCCTAAAGTTAAAACTTGCCTAACAATTAACGGAAGGGTGTCGAACTTAAGTTATTAAATTATTTGAGACAAGGTGCAGACTGTTCCTTAGTTATTAACTTACACACGAATGAGGCACAAATGAAAGGAAATCATATTAAATCTGTATTTGGAAGAGAACAGGTACACAGAAATTGAAAGAATTGGGGCAAAAATCGTTTAAAACCATAAAAAGTAAAAACTACTTTCCCAGAATCGAGCAGTAGAGAAGAAAGACAATGAGGGATAATAGCACTTGCAATTGCAGCAAAAATGAAGCAAAATGTCCTTGTTAAAATAATACTGAATAATGCAGCATAGGAAGAACCCATACACGAATTTTTGTCTGTAGAAAACCAAACATTGAATGGTAGTCAAAAGTCGTGAAGGACACCCAGATATGAATATTTACTTCATTATTATACAAGTCTTGCACTCGATTTCGACCCTTTATTTTCCTTTATAACTCTTCTTCTACCTATCAAGTATTAGGTCTTTCAACGTTTACAGTTTCCGTGTCATGTTTTCCTGAATCTTTGTATATTTCTTCTGCCTAAAGGCCAACTTCCGTATACGATTATCATTCTATACAGATGTTCTCTCCAGTTTCGTTTGTGCATAACATTTAATAATTTATCTCGTAAATATTTAAGTAATCTCTTATTTGCGTATGTCGTATTCTACCACTCATGCTCTAACGGCCCTCAAAGGGTGTGCATCCATTATCTTATACAATTTAAGTTGTATGTATTTTCGTGTGGATTTCTAAGTTCGTCTCCTTGTTTCTCACATAATTTCGATTTACATATGAGAAATTACGAAACTAAATACCTCTTTAGTTAAAAGCTACACGAGAAGAACGCATTTGGATTCCCTGCTTCCCCATCCAATTCTCAAAACCACCACCGTTCAAGTAGTACTTAAAAGCATTCATGCTCTAGTTTGCTATGGAGTACGAACATTGTTTCCACCATCAACCTGGGAATGTAACCGCTGCAAAAGCAAGTTCAAACATGCAGAGACCGCAAAGAGAGTGGCATTTAAACCCATTTGCTTGCATACCACGGCGAAAAAAGTATATTTTATTTGTAGCCTAGATTTCGCAAAATTGACCAGTAAAGACCAGGATTAGCAGGTGTTGGAGTCTATGGGGATTACAAGGACCAACCAGTTGAGGGAACGAAGGTAGGGTTTCATACAAGGAATAAGGCATGACTCGCGAAAAAGGGACAACACAAAAAAATTATACGATAAAAAGTGTATGGAATGTACTTTCGAGTGAAGGCATTAGGTGGTTTATGTAAGCAGAGCTGCATGTCTCAGCACGCCCCGAAGTTCATTAGTAAGCGAGAGTAGTTAGGAATGGAGTCATGAAAAGTGATAAGCGTGCGTGTGTGAAAATAGCATTTCTCCGCGACAGGAATGTACTTGAATGCTACTTGGCGTTACGGACAGCACTGGGTGCGCGTGCCCGGTCCCATCAAACAATAGCGAGATGGACACAGACCTTCAAACGGGGCGGAATGTCGACTGCCAATCTGCCGTGCAGTGAGCACGATATATACGGTTGATGGTGGTGAAACAATGCTTACGCGATGATAAGCGCTGGGCACTTGTGGAATTAAAAGAGCAAACAGGAATTCAAGAAAAAACAGTGCGCCGCATTTTACGGGAGAACCTGAGCATGCAGAAAGTGTGTGTCTTATCAATTAAGTGAGGTACAGAATTGCACTCGCTACGTAACATGTCGCATCAATCTGGCGAGATATCAGGCAGAAGGAATGCCATGTTGAGTCCATCATTGCAGTTGATGAAATGTGGGCAAGACGTGTGAACCATAACTCAAGCGACAACCCAGTGATTGGCGTCACTCTTTATTAAGATTTAGATAAGAATATATTTTTAGCTTTGAAGGACAATAGTAACAACGCCATTATTCTCCACGATAACGCGACAGCTCAAACAGCCGACAGTGTTAAGAGTCTTTTACAGCGGTGGGAATGGAAAGTCCTTTTACATCCTCCATATTCGCCCGATCTCAGTCCCTGTGATTATGATATTTTCCCCAAAGTGAAGCAGCCATTTCGCGGGAAACGTTTTGCTAGCAAAGCGGACATTTTGACAACACTTCGACGCGAAGTGGCTCACATTAGCAATTCACATACAGCAGATGGTATTCAGCGCCTTCCCCATCGCTGGCAACGACCCATTGATGTACTTGGAGAGTACTTCAAATGCTGTTAAACACCGTTACCTGGAAGACCCGTCCTATGACGGATTGCAACTCTGTTTAAGTAGTTGTGTGTAACTTTCGCATCGCCACGGTGGCCGAGGTCGTTAAATCGCGGACTCGTGAGTGGGAGGTTTGGGGTTCGAATCCCGCCAGGACCGTCCTCCCTGACTGAGGTTTTTTCCAGGTTTTCCTCAGTCCTCATAAATGGCAAATGCTGGGAAGGTACCCTAAACTTAGGCCTGGAACGTTTCCTTCCTTAAAAGTAAATCCTTTCCCAATATACAATTTAATTCCATGTATCACCAGTGTCCATTGTCTGTGGTGCCTCTGTAGCAAAAACGGGCGTTAAACACTATTCATTCATTCATAATTTTCATGTAACTTTTGCAGCCATAATAAACAATGTACGGTTACCTGTATTTCTTCCCTACAAGGACCGCCTACACCCAGCCTTCCGTTGGTGGCATCACTCGACATTAAAAACCTTATACTTTCAATCGTATATCTTAGATTTTTCGTATTGTCCCTTTATCGCGAAAGAAAAAAAAGTTACCATGACTTATGACTTAACCCTCGTAGTAGCATTCGGACAATTTTCGCTATCATATCTCGTGAAGGGAATGGAGTGTTATGACCAGTCAAACGAAAAAGTCGGTCATATTAATACAGCAAAGAAACTAATCACAATGTGTAATTGGTATTTGTATTCTACTTCAGAGGCTGGGGCAATCCCCAAGCATACCTACCTCAATTGGAACGAAATGAAATTAAGGATCTCTGTCGTGTCATATCCTGAAAGGGTACCCGCAGACATCCTTACTGGTCCATATTAAATATCCTAACGACACTGTTATCTTCTCTCAGCTATGATGTGTCCAAAGCGCCATTTTTCCCAGGTGAGGAAGTGGGCAGTTAACCCACATGCAGCATGTGAGTTACGGAATGCACCTGTGACCATCACCCAGAAGTTTCTGAATGAAATGGCAATATGAATGAGAAGAAGGGGGAAGGAGGGAAGTGCTTCAGCTAACCGAACTCCGGGGAGGGTCACACAGCTCTTTATTCTGCATAGTGTTAACTGTTACTGACATAAGTTTACACAGAACTCTTTTAGCTGGAAATTAAATGTGCAAATTCCTTCTAACTCGCTGCATTAGTTGGAAATGTGATTCCTCGAGTATTCGTAAAATAATTATGAATCTTTTGCAGATACACTGACGTACAAAAGTTTCCCCTCATGCTAAATATCAACTGAAAATGATACAGAGCTAGTGTCAATTTGGATTGATGGGGAAGTTGAAACCCAATGTATATTAAATGTTAGGTTTCATCTCTTCATCCCCAGGCTCCCCAACTTTGAAAGTTCAATTGGCATCCATAGCTTTTAATTCTTAAATTTTATAATGGATGCAAGGGTTAGTAATCTTTTGTTTTTTTGTGGTAGTCCTTGAACCCAATTTTTTGTATCGTTGTTTGAACTGGACAATTCTATGTAACTACCGAACATTTAATACGGTAGAAGTGTTTTGGTAATAAGTTGTTTCAAAATTACATGTACTCTATACGAAAGAACTAATGTAAGCAGTTTAGTCAGGAATTTCGAAATAGATTCTACTATTGTAATATTAATAGTTGTAATTGTAGCCAAAATAAATTGTTTTTACATGCTTCGTTTTTAAATCAACGTCCGCCCATTGTTTTCGTGAATTTGGGAGCATTGCCTCCCGACATCAGTGGTGTGAGCCGCTACTATGTTGTCCTAATGAAGATGACGGTAAAGGTGTTGTGTGGACGGTGCACCAGGCCTTGGCACCTTTAATCTATCTGGATTTAATCTTTTCAGGTAATGACTAACTTAATTATTATTCTGTCAAAATTCAAACAATACAACAGTCCAAGTTGCAAGCCAACGATAGAAAGCAAATGGTTGATTACAGTTGTACCTTCTTTAAAATTTAAGTATTAACAAGTAGGAATGCCATTTAAAGTTTCAAAATAGGAGTAACTGGGGTGAGAGATGGGCTTATACTTTGCCCAAATATCTCAATTGACATGCTTTTTGTATGAATTAAAATTATGTTAAATGAGTGCATTGAAGTTGCTCAAGTTAAGGGCCGCCTGAACGCGGTGGCTTACTGGCGAAGTTCAGCCGCTGCAACCGGAAAAAGGCAACAGAGTTGTCGAGCGTAAAGTTAGTATTTTTGCTTTTACTGAAAGTATAAAAGGAGGACATATTCAAAACCGATAAAAATAATACTTCACCGTGTTATAAGTGATGTTGAAAATGATGCCCCTCAACGGCAATACATTGCCGGTATCTGCAAAGAAAATTGCTGCATTTCATCTAACTTCCCTTCCGAAAGACCACGGCGGTTCGGAACATGTTTCTTGTCATTGAGAGATCTCGTTTCGAGTAACTTCTTTACAAGTGAGGGAACCATTACTCTGTCTGAAACACGATTGCTAGGATATTTTCTTGCGAATCGCTGTACTACTTCTCTGCAAGAACCCGTTTCACATATGTAACGTATATAAATATCCATTCTTCAAGACTATATTATGTAGTGGCATAATTAATGAAGAATAATTAGCGCATAATACACACACCGAAAGCACCCAGTAACACACGAATGCATAGTTACTCGCTGACAAAGTCTCCCTCAAACTAACCATAAGCTGCCACCTTCACATGCAGTAGGTCTAATTTTGCGCTTAAGAGCCAATCGATATGAAATCGGACATATTGAAAAAAAAATGTATGTAAACAGCGTTAAATATGTATGATTATATTAAGGCCATTTTTATTTTAGTTTATTAGTCATCTTATTTTAATACGATAAATGTAAGATATACTCGTATTTGTGAAAATCAAAAGTTTTGAAAGACATTAATCGAAAAGATAAATGCTAAACATTTTAAAAAGTTGATATTATTGCTGATAGCACACGACCTATATAATAATGGGTATGGGTCATATTTAATAATATTTCAACAGCACAATTATCAATTAATTAATTTTGACCAACTTTTTCAAATTAAACAATGGAAAAAAATAGATTGACATTATTTTAATATTCAATTAAGAACTCCCATAAAAATAATTTTGTTAATTTATATTTGAAATACGCTTGCAAAAATCTTTCTACCGAAAACAGATATGCATTGTCAACAAACATTACATCCTTAGGGAAGAAAAAGACATAAGACACTATGATCAGTCATGGACAGAGATAAGGAGGAAGGCATATACATTGAAGCAAATTCCTCTCTATACTTCCACAATGACAAGAGTTACATTATCAATGTAGTAGTTTTATACATAATTAAAACGATTATTGATAGAAACACTCTCTTACAGTGGTAGAAATTCTCTCGGGAGATATGCCAGGTTAGCAAAAGAATTTGAACCAAGGTTAATCCTTGTTCACCTGGCTGATCTCTCGAGAAATCTACTATTGCAGCCGCCAGAAAGCTGCAAGCCTCCCTCTTACCCTCTTAGAGCTATTTATTCATCATTTCTTTTTATCATTGACCTAAATAACAGTCTGAACTGAGCGTATATTTTGTGAACAATTTACAATAAATATGGAATATCACATCTCAGCTTTGGTTGATTAGAGAATAGTTGACCATAACGAGTTTAAAATTCCTTGAGTTTATTAACTTTGCAACGGCAGTCTTTTTAAACATAGCATTACACTTGGCCCTCAGATTTCTTCCTATTGTGTAGAGTTTTATGACCATCTTGGCTTTCCAAGCTACCGTAACAAAAACACCAGAGACTTTCTCTTTTGTCGATGTACAATTCACAATTTAGCATTATGCCGTATTAAACATATATGATATTTATTTTACCAGTTATAATACATGAAATATTATAATAATTAATTTTGCAACATACATATATTATATTTCAGTGAGGGTGGGTCGTAACAACTGTATGTAAAGCTCTATGCCTAATCGCACAAGATATGCCACAGTAAATATCACCTTTATGCCGGAAGATTTAAACCTGAAGGAAAGTCCTCTAATCCACATTTTAGCAATATTATTTTCCCAACAAAGATTAAGTTTAAAATATTAAATCTGTCCCTACCCAGAACCTTAGAAAAACCCTTTGTGCCATTCCCGGAGAAGCCTCATTTCGACTAATAGGTTTTTGTACTAACAGACTTAAACTGTAACCTAACGCAAAAACTACAGCGTGTTCATAAATTGTGCGTATGTCACGGCGATTGAGTTTTTAGGATCATATAACACTCTCCCTCGATATGCTGTCTTGGTTACACCTGAAAGACCGAAGAAACATTCATTGTCTCACACTACTTTTCAAAATTATGCATACATCTTCTCGAACTTATCTACCCTCTCGTTTTCAAAAATCCGCCTTCCTCTCATAAATTAACACACGTTCTAAAACCCGGCACGTACTATTATTACATTGCACCGAACTTCACTTTGCTCTCATCATTCACCGTAACCACTGCCTGTCTCTGAAATGCATTGCCACAAGATGTCAGAGACTTTAGGAGCATTTCATAAGAAAAGTTTTAATATTATTTGAAATAATCGATTATCCTAGATTTAGATTCATTGCGTTACAAAACAGGTATTTATTTTTTTGTGTTGCTTTAGGGTTATTCATTCTACTGTTGTTATTCTTAATTGTATTATTGTCAAAAATATTCTTATTTCCTTCATAGTAATGTTAGGGTTTTATATTTTATGGTTTGCTCGTATATTTATTTCCACTTTCATGATTTACATAGGTTGAAATATATATTATAAATAAACATAATAAATAAATATTATATTATACATATAAATTGTCACTGTCAGTGCTTGGTGTATTATTATTGTTCTTTTATGTTTTATTTATTTTTCTTCTTCTTAAGTTAATTATCCATATTTACGTATTAGTATACTTTTATTTATATACGTCATGTTTTACATTGGTTTATATGCGTCCTCGTTACTGTAGGCGTAATGGTTTTATCACTGCTAGAGTAAATAAATACATACACATTTTCTGAAGTTTAGATTTTAGTAACATTATGAACATTAACATTAAATAACAGAAAACTAGAAACATTTATTTTTCATACAAACGCTATTTAGCTCTTAAAAAGCAGTAGCACATTTTACGAGGTTTCCTTTGAAAATATTCGGCACAAAGCACTTCCATGTTGCTGAACTAATAAGGATTAATGTTACACTGTAACGAGCAGACATGGGATTAATAAGAGCATTAGGGGATTAAATATCACTAGGTGAAGCCATACACTGAGAGAGAACGGTAATCGAAAATCCCAAAATAACTTCAATACTAAAGAGGATTAAAACACTGGAAGGAGAGCAGTTTTAAGGAGCTAAAAGCAGTAACTTAAAAGGAACACTAATAAAGAGGCATTACCTTTTTTCTTTATATTCGATCTGCTGTCAGAAGTAAACTGCATTATCCTACCTGGAGAATATTCATAAGAAAATCCATCTGGTGCAGCGAACACGTTTAACGGTGGAGGAACTCACATGGTAGTGGCAGTTATCACATAGGAAGCGGAAAAGGAAGACATTTTGTTGACTATTATGCAAAGTGGGAGATAAGAGCCAATCCCTATTGCGGTACCCAAGTAGCAAACGTTTCTAGCCAACTTGGAAAGGTGAATGTCTTGCTGTAAATTGAAAGACGGTGACGTCAAATGTTATATCCCAACATTTTCTGCTCAATACGCAAGATATTATTGTATTTTATTTTAATTTCAATTAATTGAATACAAACAAAGAAAGTCACGGTGGAAGATAGGGGAATATCAACAAACATGAACGATTTGAAAGATCTAAACATTGCATTTCGAATCACAAAATGATGTACTATGGTCAACACATGATTCCCTTAGATTCGTTTCCAATAACCAAGTAACATATTAAAAAGGTCTTAATGCAATCTCTGGTGTTGCCTCACTTCGATTAGTGCAATTTTCTGCTCACAGACTTAAACTCTAACCTAACGCAAAAACTACAGCGTGTTCATAATATGTGCGTACGTTACATCTGCGATGTGCATTTGTTCGATCATATAACACTCTCCCCCGATGAGATGTCTTGGTTCCGCTTGAAAGACCGAAGAAATATTTATTGCTTTTCAAAATTATGCATACATCTTCTCCATCTTATCTATCTTCTCTTTTCTGCCACGTGTGACTAAGGTCGTTAAGGCGCGGACTCGTGAGCGGAAGGTCTGGTTGTTCGAATCCCGCCAGGAGCATTCTCCCTGACTGAGGTTTTTACCAGGTTTTCCTCAGTCCTCATAAATGGAAAATTTATGAGGACTCTAAAATTAGGTCTGGAAAGTTTCCTTCCTTAAAAAATCCTTTCCCCATATATCATTTCATCGCAAGTATCATCAGTGTCCACCGCCTGCGGTGTCTCAGCAGTAAAAACGGGTATTAAACACCATTTTTAAAAAACAAAAAATCTCGTTTTCAAAATCTGTTTTCCATTCATAACTTAACACACGTTCTGAATCCCAGCACGTACTATTATTACATTGCACTGAACATCACTTTACTCATCATCATTCACCGTAACCACTGCCCGTCTCTGGAATGCATTGCTGCAGGATGTCAAAGTCTGCCAAACTTTAGGAAGCATTTCATAAGAAATTGTTTAATGTTTTTAGAAATGATCGATTATCTTAGATTCATATTCCTTTTGTTAGTAATGCATAAATTGTCATTGCTGGTGCTTATTGTATATTATTTTCCTTTTATTTTTTTAATTTTTCTTCTTCTTTTTAAATTAATACTTTTATTATTCATATTTATGTATTACCATACTCTTAATTATGCACACCATGATTTACATTGGTTTTATGTATACGAGTAATGTCAACTTTACTGTCAATGTTACCGCCACGGGTGGCCGAGGTCGTTAAGGCACGGACTCGTGAGCGGGAGGTCTGCGGTTCGAATCCCGCCAGGACCGTCCTCCCTGACTGGGGTTTTTTCCAGGTTTTCCTCAGTCTTCATAACTGGCAAATGCCGGGGAGGTACCTAAACTTAGGCCTGGAACGCTTCCTTCCTTAAAAAAAAATATCCTTTCCCAATTTATCATTTCATCTCATGTATCATCAGTGTCCACCGCCTGTGGTGCCTCAGTAGTGAAAACGGGCGTTAAACACCACTCAAAAAAAAAAAAAAAAAAAACTGTCAATGTTGTGATTGTAATATTGTCGCTATAACTTAGTGTAATTATTATTAGATTGTTGAGCGGAATAAAAGGCATAATGTCCTTAACTCAGCCAGAATAAATAAATAGGTACTTTTTTCTGTAACTAGTTAACAAAGCTTTCACCTAAATCGTGGGGAAAACATCTGCAATTGAGGGCGCGTTCATGAACCTCGATATCTACAAAACTATCTGGGGCGTCTCAGGCGGTTAACAAGTTGGAGGTCCCGGATTTAAATCCCTTGGGGACGACCATTCTGACCTGGTTACTTAGGCGAATGTTTAGATGGGTTGTGACTTACAACGAAGTTTATATCATTTCATTCCATTGATGCTGCTAAAGGTCGAAAGTGCCAGGACGAGGTCGGCTGGTGCGGTGTGATGATGGCTTAAGCTTTGTAAAGGTTTCCGTCCTAGTGTCTGTTCTGGAAATGTACCTTCTGAGTAGCTCGAATTCCATCGGCGTTGGGGGTGTTTTATCTGAATACAAGTTAGGTGCCCGTTTATGTTCGTGCAATCAACGCTTGGTGTCTTCCTCCCTTTAACCCTTCCTCTCGGCGGTGCTCCCATAGGAGGCGTAGGCACAAACTGCCAGCCATGAGCAAGGCTGAAGTACAGAAGTATCCTCCTCCCCAAACAATCAATTTTGTCGTGATTACTTTTTTATTTGCATACCAATAAAGTAATAAACCTGCTGTTCTATAAATTAAATAGAATATTACATAAAATATAAAAAGCCCGTGACGCAAAATCTGCGTAAACTAGGCGAATTCCCACCAAGTAGAATACTTTTAAAAAAGAATACAAAATCCAAATTATGGCCTTATTATTTAATGAAACGAATAAATTGTGGCATTACTGTGTGGTGTTAGCATGATAAATTCGAAAGCTAACTAATAAAAGAAAAACGGAACCATAATACATTATTTAATTAGACTGCTTGTTTTACCTTTCAAAATCTCTTGAAAATAAATGTATATAGTTAAATTACTATAATTTTCAAAATTAAGAGGAACAAAATTATAATCCTTGCAATATGTAAATATTACAAAAAAAACACATTTTTAGATTTAATATTATTACTTCTAATAATTAATAGTTTCCTTACCAAAAAAAAAAATATTGGCACCGCTAGAACTATTTTTAACTTTTTGGTTAAAGTGATTCCTACTCTTAATATTCTGATTTCACTGATTTTCAGAAACTATTTTTCTATTTTATTTCAATGGTATATACCGAGTTTCATTTACAATATTTGAAATTGAGGCCGTTAGAGCGATTGTTAAATTTAGCTTTAACTCCTACCATTTAAATTTCAGTTTTCAGGTATATTCTCACTCCGATTTCTTTGATTTTCATGAAATATGAGTTTTGCTGCGAAAAAACAAATATTGCTGCCGATTGAGCGATTTTTAATTTTGGGTTGCAGATAAACTCCCACTTCTAATAGTCTGATTTCACTGATTTGCGGAAACTACTTTTATTAAATTATTTTAATGACTTATACGAGTTCATTGAGAAAAAACAAAAGTTGCTAGATACATTTTTAAATTTCTTTTAAATTTCCGCTTTAGGATAACCCCCACCCCCAATGGTACGCTTTTGCTGGTTATCGAACTGAAAGAACAGCTTGTTAATTGATTATATGCCGAGTTTCGTTGAGAAAAATAAATTGCGACCGCTAGAGCGCTATATGCGGGGAGGGGGGGGGGGTTCGTCGTCATTTTCGGTGCCTGGTAGGTAGGATCGATGGAGATTTGAGGAAAATTTCCAAAAATATTTTCATGGAAAATTTCCTCAAATATTTAGTATATTAGCGAATTTAGTACTTTAGCGAATTCCTCAATTTTTTTGGAATTCGCTAAAAGTAATTTTGGCAGAATATAAATACATAATGTGAGATAAAAGTTGCTTTTACCCAAAATTAGTTTTCATTTTTCATAGGTGTTCACATAATCACCTGTAAAACTGTCATTACGTGAACAAATGGGTTTCCTGTACCAAGCTGCTGTGTAGATAATGTGAACAAGTAATGAGGTTAGTAAGTATAGCATAGTTAGTGTCATATTTCTGGTGCAAAGTTCGATTATCGTTGTCAATTTTGTTTTCAACCGCACTTGTTCCCTTCGTAAAAACGAATCGCAAATTAACCATAGAATACTATGTTTCGGTGTTACAGCGTTGATGAAAACACAAGAACACAGGAATGGTGATAGACTGTAAACAGAACTTTCCTAGGACTGAAGCAATACGAAATTTGTGCAAGCAACAGGATTTACCACACAAAGCGGTAAATCGTGAACTGTTAGAAAGGGAAGTCAGCTCAAACTCGTTCGCTCTTAGCTCACGTGAACGCATGTCATCTGAATCAGTTGATTCAAAAGTCATTCTAGAATCGTCAGTTATGTTCTTGTATTTATGAGTCGGTGCCCAATCAAAATGAATTGTGTATAGATAACAATAGGTCTCTGTTTCGAACATCCTGTATATGGCAACACCATTTCAAAGCTCGGATTTTCATCTCTTAAACATTGCAACATAATCGCAAATTCAATAAACACGCACAGGGAACCGACAAAACTTAAAATGTCCAGAGGTCATCAGAAATTTTAAATTAATGTTAATTGCATTTTCTTTCAAAGCTTATAACTATATTGGAACTGAATTTTAAAAAAAACTGTTTAATACATAGAGTGCAACTGTAGGAATCGCAGTATTTATCATTCAATATTTTATATGTGACACAGCGTATATAAACTTAAAATTATTCATACATATTTTACTTATTTTGATAACGAATAAATATTAATTTTTGTTCAGTTTCTGTAGAGGGTAAATCACAGCATCAACAATACAATACTTAAAGTATTTTGTCATTAAATTGCATTCACATTACATACAGAAATAACTAAAACAACTGACATTCAGGTCAAATCCCTCCTGGGTTTTCATACTTTAAGGTTACATGCCGATGTTCCTCTGTTTTAGTTCATCTGTAGGCATAAGGCAAGTTTAAGGAATGAGTTCGGAGTTAAAATGACATTATGTCAAACATTTTATGTGCTTTAATTTGATCCTTAATAAAGAACCGAAAAAAAGTGAAGGAAAAGTTTCGTCAGACTTTTTCATATATTAGAAGGTTGTTGCCATTGGAGAAGGAAAGCGTTATCGCTTGCCTGCGTAATGTGGCAGCACTGATACGCGTCACGCTCCGTAAGATTGCAGTAAAGTATATCTGCTGGCATGGTCTATGAAAAGACTTTTTCATTGAAATTATACTGCTTGAAAGAGAAAAAAAATGTATTCTTAATGTTTTTACTTTTAAAGCATTTCGATATTCTCCAGCATCATTTTGTACATATTCTCAAACGAAACATGTGTATACTCATTCTGAAATGTAACGCAGGTGTAAGGCAAGACGAACTTGACAAAATTGGCCCTTAAGTTTTGTTGAGGGCTATACTTTAGAGACCATCGGGCTATTATGTTTCAAGAAACACGTTTATGATATCAGAAGTGTAGTTCATTCCACAAATCTCCAATTTTTATACTTATGGGTGTAGATGCACATTCACGGGCCAAAAAATAACATTTTAATATTTTTGCGTGTTAATTTGAAACTAGTCTTCAACTATAAGCTTTTAAGGATTTTTTTCTATCTATAAAATAGACTAAATAATGCAACAAAACATTTTACCGTGCGATCACAGTTCAACCTTTAAATAAGCCATAGTCATGTCTCTTTCCCTAGTAGAACTGTTCATAATTTATTAGTTTAAACTTTGTACTGTCGCTGAATTTGTTTTATTCTACGAGAAACACTCCCGGCCCCTTATGCTCGCTCAACCACCGTATAAATCAGTGCGTAGGCGGTGAAGAAAAAGACAACTATACAGATCATCATACCTCGGTTGTAGGTGCAGTTGGTTTTGCGGGCGCTGAGCAAAAACGGCAGCGATTTCGAACCCGTCAAAAGTGGATCAACAGTGCTGTGATTGAAGGTTTGATAGCGGAGGGCTGTCGCCGAATCATCGCATGATTGCCATGATTAATGCGAAATGTATCGAAGACAGTGCAGGACTGGACAATAATGAATTCATTACCAAAATAATAAGCGCTGTATGTGAGAATAACCTTGCGACCTGTAAATAAATTTATGAAGGGCAAATGCTTCTACAACAATGATAAAGTCAAGGTTCCAGAAGAGATCTGGTTCACGTAACAACCACCGTCTTTCTTTTCGGAAGATATTCGATACTTTGTGAAGCAATCGGATACATGTCTGAATGTCTAGGGTGATACATTCTCTCCTAAGACATTACCTCAGTTTCATTCCTTAAGTATTACTACTTTTGTTTGGATATATTTTATTATCATTGTATTAATATATACGAAGGTAGGTCCATAAGTTTCCGGTCTAACTATTTTCTAGGTATGATAAAGACAAAAACTATTTTTCACTTTTCAGTATAGTTACCCTTTATTGCAATACACTTCTCATCTTTGAATGAACATTTCTATCCCCCTCCCCAATTATTCAAAAGTCTTGTCTGCAAAATGGGCATAAATAGTACCCATCACTTCTTAGTCACACGTAAATTTCCTTCCCCGAAGGCTCTTCTTGAGTTTTCATAAGAGAAAATAGTCATTGGGAGTTAGATCTGGGCTGTAGAGTGAATGGTCGATCTTCGTGAAGCCACATTTCTTCACAGCCTCCTTTGCAGCAAGAGCTGTGTGCACAGGCGCGTTGTCATGAAGAAAGCGCACACTACCACTCAGCTTTCCTCGCCTTTTCTCTTTGATGGAAGCACATAACCTGTGCAGTAGGCCAGCATACACTCCCCATTTACTGTGACGTTCTTCTTCTTGAAGTCAATGAAGAGTATTCCTTCACAGTCCCAAAAGATTGTAGCCACACTTTTCTTGATTGACTGAGTAACCTTGGCCTTTAGAGGCAGTGCTTCGCCATGTTTACGGCACCCCATTGATTCTCTTTTCGACCAAGAATCATAGTAGAAGGCCATAGTTTCATCTGCTGTAACAATGGTTTGCAGAACTTCTCTCTCTTGGCCACGGCAGAGCTCCAAAATGCCTGGCTATAGATGATTCGTTGCTGCTTTTGGACTGAAGAAGGAAGTCTAGGCACCCATCTTGCACTAAGCTTATTCATGTTTAAAGGTTCATGAATATTTTGAAGGACTGTTGTGTTAGAAAGGCCCAATCTTGTTGCTATTTCTGTAACTTTGAACCGCCAGTCTTCCCTAATTTCTCCTACCATAAGAACGATGTTTTCAGGAGTGAATACATCCAAGTGCCAACCTGGACGCTCTTCCTCTTCAATGCTTTCTCGTCCCATTCGCGTTTGACCCATTCATTCATTCATTTACAATAGAATATGAGGGGGGTGCTTACCCATTTGCACCATCCAATCGCTGTTTAATTTCATTTGGAGTAAATCTTATTTTGTGAAGAACTGAATAACAGCTTGAAACTCTATTTTGAACATGTCACAATCTTGTACACATAGCCTTCTTTTTGCAACTATATCTAAACAACTGAACTCAGCGGAGTGGAAGCTACAGCTACACTTATTTACTTAAAAGATAAAATGACTCCAGATAAGAATTTTGTAAAGGCGATAGTCCTTATCGGCTAGGCCGGAAACTTATGGACCAACCTTCGTATTAATAAAGGGGGCAAAACAGATTTCAGTTATTCAAGCTTCGCATTATGTGGCGAAGGTGTGATATACGTGTTATAAACTGCAAGAACTAAGAAATGTGTAATATAGCAAAAAATGCGAATTTAAATTTAACCAATATAACACAAATAGTGCTGAAAAAACTGAAATGTTCTTATTAGGACTGCAACTCTTATTATATCATAACTTCTACAAGGGCCGGCATTGGACTCCCCCCAAATCAAGATGTTACATGAAACTTTATATGTGTATTTTTATTGAGGTCTTTATTTTGTGTTAAATAGGAAAAATGTTTGAAATGTTATAGAAGAGGAAACAGTATGTATAAAATTCAATTTGCCTAAAATATGTTTCCCTACATTTGCACTGTGCTCATTTTAACTATTGAGATTCAGTTTTTAATTTAGATGTTACTTTTGAAATAAAAAAATAAATACCTAGAAATGTTCAAAATATGGGGAATGGTTTATAAATACTTTTCTGATGCAAATCTGAATACTTTTAAAATATTTTAACATATGAAAATACTTTTTATTTTATAATAGAGAACAGGTTGTAAACATTAGGAACACAAAATGTAATTTTATTAGTTGAAATAAAAACGACCAGGTAAATGTGAAAACATACAGATTTTAAAGTGTAACATATGTTTGTGTACCCCCTTAAATTCATCAAACGTTTTTATGTTGCTTTAATGTCGGTAAAATCAAGTGAATGAGAACAATATAATACTTCTTAAGCTTGCACAACCGGTGTTATAATTAAAACAATTAAAATATTCCGGACTATTTTGCCATGGTCCATGGTTTAGTATGCTTCCATAGCTTTCACCAACTACTGCGGTTGGCATCATCAGTGACGATAAACAACACTTATGCCAACCACAGTAGTCGCTGAAAGATATGGTAGGAAATTATTAAATCATGGACCACGGCAAAACATCCCGGATGATTTTAACTGTTTTAATGAATGGAAACAATTTGTTACATTGAAATCGAGGAGAGACCAAAAGGTCTGTCCAAACGTGCAAGTAAGGTACTGAAAAGCATTTTCTGTTCAACTGATAATTTACAACCTCCACATTATATCGCTGCTTGAAAAACAAATCTTTCAGCCTTGGATGAAAAGAGGAGTGAACGTGAAAGATTATTTAACAATTCCAACTCAACCGCGCAAAGAACGGATATTATCTTAGTAAAGCAACAGTTTCTTACTAATTATATCGTGCGCAATTTTCCAAGTAAGTTGGCATATACCAGTCATGAATTGAAGAAAATATATCATCTCGCACCTCATCTGTGCAGAAGCCAATTACCCGTCCAGGACATATGCACTATTTAATTGTGAGAATTTTTGGGTTCTTTGAACGTGCAATTCGTTTGCTCTTTTTTGGTTTTGGGGAAACTATCACCAAATTTGCGATACCCATAGTATTCACTGAGCTATTTATGGATATCAGACACTGCCATTACTCAACAATTTCTTCAGTGACACCGGTTGTAGGTCACTCATAGCGTCCCAGCATATACTCCCGGCGTTACCTTTTTGTTGCACTTAGCGCTTTCTGGAATAGCCTGTTTTAAATGTAACTCAAACCCATTTCTGTTTTAGTTAGGATATTTTCATCAGGGACTTGATGACTGTTCCATTTTCTCTTTCTTTCTCAATATCTTAGAGCAATTTTTAAAATATATTTTTAATGTTATAAACTAAACATTTTAAAATAATTTGTAAATGCAATTTTAGTTCGTTGAAGAGCATCCAGGGATCTATGTAAACGAAGTAATCAATTCCCCCAGCGAAAACTTAAGTTATTGGCGAGATTTATAGACAAAAATGAACACATTAAAACGCGGAGTATCAGAGAGAATCGAGCAACACAACCAAAGATCACGAAACAAAAAATCCTTTTATTATGTGAGGGTCAGTCATTTAAAAACCGAATAGTAGTGCAAAAGTATA
This sequence comes from Metallyticus violacea, assembly GCA_030762175.1. NCBI lineage: Eukaryota > Metazoa > Arthropoda > Insecta > Mantodea > Metallyticidae > Metallyticus > Metallyticus violacea. The sequence goes on along the minus strand of CM060833.1, from coordinate 50,546,000 downwards.
ATATCCTGATTGAACTAGACGTAGTTACCATATCTGCATAGACACTCATTCCGCTGTAAAATCGGATACCGAATGACTCCGTGTGTTGCAGCTGGAACTGCGTCCTGCATGTCCTCTCAAATTGAATCGTTAGTATTTGAGAGAAAGGGGGCACACAAGGACATGTCAGGGCTGTAAGGTGGATGCATGAGAACTGCTTACCTATTTGGTGCGAATAACATTGGCATTACAGAATGAGACCGAGCAGACCAGGGCTGTGTTTCACAAAAGTATGGTCTAATACATACAAGTGTATTAGTGCAGGTTCTTGTAAAGTATGGTCTTGTAACTTTCTGTTCAACGAAAGAAATGCTAAAGTGATGAAGTATTAGTAAAAATTACAAGTTACTTCATATAAGAGCAAGATGGAGCACGTCGCTATACCTTGAATGAGGTTATGTCCACTCTTAAGGGTTTGTTAATGCACGGAGCGGATCATTGTCATTCCTGCAAAATAGGTCTTGTGTTTATTTCTCAGACATAATGATAATTTAAATACTTTATTACGCATTTATCGATATTCAAGAGTAATAATTTACTTTGAGACGACGGTCCCATAACGGTGTGTTTAGGAGCATTAGTTTTAGCCGTCGAGAGATAGCAGAAGAATCGCGCTTCCCGATTGATCTCGGGTCATTTTATTAGTCCATTTGATCTTTTATATTTATACATTTGTTTATATTGCTTGACAACAACGTTCTCGTAAGAAAAAAAAAACTTGGGAAAATTGTGCCAAAAGGAACTATTTTAAAAGAGAACGAATAGAAATTATTTTCATGGCAAGTAGCAATGACCTTCTTTAAAATACATTAACTAAAATGCTGACCTGAAATGTACATTTGGAACAGGAAACGCCAATATTAAATCATAAAACTGTAATTTATTTGCCCTTAACCTAACTTTATCATTATACCCAAATACTCATCATTACCGCCACTTTCCTAATAGTTAGCACATTTGGGTCAACTGACTCCCAAAATCTTTAAAAAGATAATAAATTTTGTGCTAGTATTTGAAGTTACACTTGTAGATAAATTTATACAAACTACCAGTGCCCTAAGAATACTAATACTTTCGTGGAACAGAACTATGAAATATCACTTGTACATTTGTAAGTATGTAGCTGTAAAGTACAATTGTAGCAGAAATCTTTGTGGAGCAGAATTTTACTAATAAATACAAGTTACCAGTCCGTACACTTGTAATATATTAGACCATACTTTTGTGAAACAGGGCCCAGGGCGTTTTGGCTTTATCACCCTCCGCAACTTTGAGTTTAGGCGTATACAGTTGCTCCTCTTTTCAGAAACTCCATGAGCTGGTCACATTTATCGAAAAAGAACGCCATCATTACCTTCCATTTTGTCAATTGAATAGTATTTATATTGTCACCAGTGTGTTCGACTTATGCCCTGAAGGTCGACTATGTTATCTAGTGTATTTTCATTCTTATCATGTGTAAAACCGCCAAAATCACCACTATATCCGAAGCCACGTTTGTCGGTCCTGATGGTGTAGTGGTAAACATACTTGCCTCCTAAACCCAAGATAGCGGGTTCGAACCCGGCCAGGACCGATGGATTTTTTCGGGCGTAAAAATCGTAAGTATGGCTTCCTTCGAAAGGGAAGTAAAGCCGTGGGTCCCGTGTCGTACATTTACGGCACGAAAAAGAACCTCAAGCCTGAAAGAGAGGCCTCTGAGCAAAATTTGTCGGCCGTTTCACGCCCTGAATTGAATGGGACGCTGATGACCTGAGATGTTAAAGAGGGTCTGTAAATAAATTTAAAAAAAGTCACGTTTGTTTGCTTTTTAAATCACTGATCCACATATACATTAAAAAAAAAAAAAAAAAAACGAATGCAAATATTCAAAACATGTCAAAATTCAATTGTACAACGATAGGACCTAGAATTTCCACAGATGCCATATAATTAAGAAAACTTTTAAGTTCCTGCAAGGTAGAATATCAAATAAGCTTACAGGGAAATATAATGAGCTGTAAAGTCTGGACATTATATTATTGAAACTCTAACGGAGTGTGCACACAAATAAGTTTACAGAAAAAACTTTTAAAAACATGTTTTTATTTAAGAAAGTATAACTCTAGTTGTTAAATTTTCGTTAACTGAGTTTCATATGTTATTTTTGTATACCAGAATTAATAAAACAAAATTAATATTTATTTCGATTTTTCTAATGAATTACTTTAAAGTCAATGTCTTCTTTTGTTATACTTAAGACGTCTTTGTGTCGTTGGAGATTATTTAATTTGTCTGTCTAATTATTATTATTATTATTATTATTATTATTATTATTGTTGTTGTTGTTGTTGTTGTTGTTACGAAGGTGGATTTACAGCAAGAAATATCAGCTCAAGCTGAAAAGACTGAATTTGTCACTAATACCGAGACATTTTAATGATATTTATCAGAAGGAATATAATAGATTAGAGGAACGATGAAAATGTTAAAGACATTTAACCAAATTTAGTGTTAGTATGTATACTTCAGAACAGATTAGTATTATCAAATGCTACTAATTCATTTGGTAGCTACATTTAACTTAATTCTTTACATGCATAATGTGTATATATATATAAATGTGTGTATAAGAATATTTTATTAGTTCTGTAATTATGTATTCCACAATGAAGATGAATGATTGATTCTGTTTTTAATAATATATAAACTGTTTCCTTATCCCTATTGTAGCACAATATTAAGTAGATGACAGCATTTTAGCAATGAAAAAAATTAATGACAATTACAACTATAGAAATTTTCTTCATAACGTAGCATTTTATTAACGATTTTGAATAACAATGAAGATTGTTTATAATTTTGACATACAAGTTTATTCAAGTTGCTTTTAAATGTAGCTTGAACTTATGGAAGTCATATTATTGCACCTAGCAAATTGAAATGTCAAAATAAAATTGTAACATTAGTAACATGCGAAAATATAATGTACATTTAAGATCGATATTTAAGAAATCTAATATATGTAAAAATATAAGGTAGATTGTATATTTTTGTAAACTGAAATCATGTAAATGTAAAAGTAAGGGCATATGATAAAAGACCACTTGTAAATACCAATGCATAAAAACAAGACTTTTGAAAATTCTTAATTTGCATTTAAATATATCATTAAAAACAGTGACAGTAACACTACATACATCGTAAACACTTCAATAAATCACTCTTTGAAGACAGATATGTTAATAACAAGCACACAAAAACATTATCTCACAATGATTATTTAACACTATAAATAAATGCTATTTCTGCATAATATTAAGTTATATTAAACCGTATATTATAGTTTTAGGCATTTATTTAAACTGATTTTAACTTGCATTGAACTCTTATAGTGCTTAGAGGAGTTATGAGGCTGTCTATATAAATATACCTAGTTTTGGTTGCCATGGACTCCTTGGTTGAAAAACTTAAAACATCAATAAAATGAAAAAATATAACTCTGAAATTTAGATATAAATTGTTAACACGATATTTTATGAATCTCCGTAAGAAAACGTTTAAGGGTATCAGATCTGGAAACCTTGACGATGGCCTGGAATCCTCTACCAATCCAATGTCTTGGAAAATTGTTATTAGGAAACATGGTACCTCACATGGAAAATGAGAAAAAACGGCCGTTATGTAAGATGTGCATTAGCAAGCCTATAGGTTTGTTTATTTCTCTTTGAGTATCTATAAACTTCTTTTATTGACGTTTTAAGCTCAACTCTCTGTATTACCATTAGCGCAGGGAAGTTCACAGAAGTAACTTTTAAACGTATGTAGCAGAATAAATAAGAAAGAATTTGAAAAAAAAAAAAAATCAGTAGAACTTTGTAAAATTAATTTTTACGCTAAATATCTCTAAAAAGCTGTTCTACTTAGAGAATATCTCACAAATATGGGTCTCTTTTTCGCAATCTGTTCATCCCAGAAAGTAATGAAAGCTTACCATAACAACTGTTAGCCATCGTAGTTCAGCACGTCGCACTGTGAGCAAAGCTATGCCACAACTGCTGATAACACTTCCTTGCACCTTTTGTCTCAACTTCCCCCGTGGCAAACACTGGCACATCAAACAGCTTTTACTTAACGCACGTATCAGTCGCGGAAGGTGTTAACAAGAAACCTGCCGTTATAAACGAGGAGCCTTGGATATGTTTGTGCTTTCGTATAAATGCTTCTTGCTTTTGCTCAATTACAGCAACGGTTTAAATGCAATCTGGAAAATTGGCGTGGAAATGGTCGAGCTTGTTAGATTACACTTATACACAACAGAGCTTAACCGTGGAAAACAATCTCATAATAATTATGACATTTCTAACTGGGGAAGAATGCGAATGTGTTACAATCTTGTACCATTAATGGGTTACTAAAATGTGTGAATCATTTCTACACTAAACCCAAGTGCAGACTGGAACGTTTAACAAAGGAATAAATACAGCGCATACATTGGGAATAATTTATTGGTACTTTTGAAGACTTATGATGACATTAATTTTCTTTATTCTAAAATGATATTATAAAAAGATAAATTATAGTTTTTAACATACAAATGATATGCTGTCAAAATTGCATCTTTAATAGAAGCTCAGAAAAGACATTAACATTAACATTTTAAAAGCAAATGGAATTTGTACCGATTTTTCAGCAATGTCCTTGGCTCATTGCTACCGTCTCCTCTCCCTTTAGCATGTTTGTGAATGGAAAATATAGATTTTTGAAATGTATGCATTTATTACAAATACTTTAGGTTTTAAGGACGGCCACGGGTGGCCGAGGTTGTTAAGGCACGGACTCGTGAGCGGGAGGTCTGGGATTCGATTCCCACCGGGACCTCCTCCCTGACTGAGGGTTTTCCTCAGGTTTTCCTCAGGTTTTCCTCCAGGTTTTTCTCAATCCTCATAAATGGCAGATGTCGGGGAGGTACCCTAAACTTAGGCCTGGAACGTTTCCTTCCTTAAAAACGTCCTTTCCCAATATATCATTAAATCTCATATATCATCAGTGTCCATCGCCTGTGGTGCCTCTGTGGTAATAACGAGCATTAAACAGTATTAAAACATTTTAAAGCAAATTTTCTTGATATATTTTTTATTCAGACAGAAAACGTTATATTACTATAGTTATTTATACGCCCTTTTGAAAATTACTGCAAACAAACATTTTTTTCTTGAAAATTTATTTATTTAGCAAGTGCTTAGACTTTTATGAAACCAGCTTTAATTTAATGATGCCTGTATGACGTCCTTTAGTATTAATCAGTTGTATCCTGTACCAGCCTTCTGCACTTTTTTGAATTCTTCTGTCATGAGTATGTTACAAATGAATTCCTCTTTAGTGGAGCAATCACCTTTTCTGAGTCTGTCTTTACTTATAGCCATGTTTTGGGGGGAATTACTTTGCCAATGAATACCGAAATCTTCCATGATTTCATCACTTTCCTGAAAATATGTATTTAACAAAAGCATCGTCGTGAATATAGCAGAAAAATAATTTAATATGTGTCTAAGAATTATATTTATATGTAAGAGCGCCCTGTATAAACCTTCAGAAAACGTTTGCGTCATGTTTTTCCTACAATAACATTAAAATTAAATTTCCTGAAAATCGATGTTGCTTTGGATTGTTTTTGTTTGCTTTGTACATTGTAATTGCATTTGAATGGTTAAGTTTTTTATTTTATTGAACATGTGAACATCTTAAACACAACGTAACTCGAAAATTTGTTATTTTTCTCCGTTTTAGTGAATGTAAAGATGATACCAAGGGCTCAGTTCATAAATATGGTAGCATTTAAAAACATTTAAAAATACTCACAGTATAGTTTTGTCTATCAGTGGTCATACATTGATTTCAATTAATATTATATAAATACTTTTTGTGATTTACTGTCAATAATAATAATTCTAAATATTGTTTCTCTTTTTATACTTATAGGATACAAAAATTATAATTTTGTTCCCCTAATACCATACAGTAATGCCATAACTTATTTAATTTTATTAATGAATAAGGTCTAATTTGGATTTTATATTCAGTTTTACTGAAAGATATTCAACTCGATGAAGAATTCGCTTAGTGTTGCAACTCCTGTGTGATGAACTTTTTAAGTATCAAATCCATTTTCATCCACAGCGAAGAAATGTGTAACTCAGTATTAACACTTCAAAGAATGATAATACTCTCAATATACTTAACAAAATTTAATATTCACAACAATAGAAGCAACAGTAAACTTATTTTGATTGTTGAGTGGAAGAAAAAAAAAACATTATAGCAGAAGTGCAAAATTGAAATAAAATGAGTTTACATTAATTTGCATATAGGTGTGGATCGAAAAGTATAATACACACACAAAATTAATTCCAAAAGTTAGGAAAATGAGGGGGAACACGAGATACCTGCAAGCATTACAAATCCTATCAACGTTTCATGATATTTTAAGGCTTGAAATGCATTCTGCGTTTCGAAAGCACGTAGACGTTTATTGTTAAAATAATGCCTACGCCATGAAAATACAACCAATCAGACTTACAGAAAACTGACTTGATTACTTCATAAATCCTCAAAGTTAACGTTTTGGAATTCAAATATGAACACAATTTAACTATAGATATATAAGCATAATTTTTGTCTTTTACATTATCTTAGTGCATGATAACATCTATAACACATTCTTCTTCTTCTTATTATTAATCTTATTATTTAAGAATTCCAGTAGTAGTAGAATGTTCCTCCACACTTCGGAATGAAAGAAATAGGAAAATCATTCTCCATGGTAGGAGAAGTAATGAAGTGGGAAAGCTTTTACGTCCTTCAGGGTAAATTCATACACTCCTCGCCCCTTTCACGCTTGTGCTTTAATCCGCCTACTCTGCCAAGAGGAGATGGAAAGAAAACGGGGAAGAAGTGGTAGATTAGTCGTATGCATTTGTTTTTGTCCACCCGATGATCAAGCTTGCGGGTTTAGGCTTCCATTCAGTTGGATTTTTCTGCCTATAAAATTCTTCTTCACTACATTAAATAATTTATCTGAAGTAATATTTATTCTGAGAGACCAAGGTTCATCACATTCATCAGAGCAGTTGTTCCCAAACTTTTCTTGATCACCGACCCCGTTTAAGGATCTCCCTTAAAATTTACGCAAAGTTTAAAATCCTAAAATTGCATCCTTCATTTTTTTAAGTTGTTCATTACTAGTTTACAAAATTTAGAGATATGAATAAATAAATAAATAAATGTACACTTTTTAATAATTTCCGCCTTGTTGAGATGCAATATTATATAAGAAAATAATTTAACAATAATATTATGTTCTAAACAGTAGTTATTAATAACTAACAATATATAATGATACACATTACTTGTTAATTTTATTTCCTAAATGAGAAGGAAGATGCTGCATTTTAGTTACGTGATATATCGGACGTAATAGGAGACATTAATATTTACATTTCTATTCTGCCTTTTCCAAACTGTACATTTCTTTTAGATATGAGTGCAGAAAACGATTTTTCGCACAACTTGAATGAAAGCAGCAATATTTTTATGGCTTTCTTTGATAGTCCAGGAAATCTGTGGCAAACCGGATCTTGTTATGCATTTCCAGTAGCCGACGATAGACTTTAACCCTTTTGTCCCGTGAGTGTGTCTAATCTCATAAACCCAATGTATGCACACTTTTTTTCATATTCAAATCGTCGTGTATGCAGGGTTACGCGGATGAGGCCTACACAATCTCAACGTTCCTAAGAAACCGCCACATTGACGGAGGACCAGTACTCACATTCTTGTATTTCCAGTGACCCAGTTGTAAACGATCTTCTGTGGAGGAATTTCTTGACCACATACCGAAGTTAAATGTCTATGAACTTCTGTAGTTTTGATGCCTTCCTTCTATAACAACATGCAGTGTTGTTGTCAATGATAGTCACCTTTCATCTTTCCACGTCTTTCTCTACTTGACATCAAGCGAACACTGTCGAACCCACTCTGCTTAAAACAGCAATTTAGCGTCTGCATGGCGGATCATTATCAGTCTCCAACGCTCCAGGAATAGGCGTGCCTATAGATAGCACGGTATTTCCTAATCAGCGCCATTGGAAATCACTTCCGAATGCCCCTGAGATTGACGAAACTATGTAGGGGAGTGCAGTTGCACCTCAATACCTAGGCTTTTTCTACTACAATAGAGTTTATGTTTATTACTGTACGTGTGTTTCCCAATATCACATGCCAGTTTTACCAGGTAAGAGCTCATTGTTAACTACAGAAAATATATCTGTTCCGTATTTTAACATAATAGTCTTACATGATTTCTACATTCTGAAGGAAACTGAACGAATATAATCTTCCTTTCTTATGGTGTATAACTTTTGAATGAACTGCATTCAATCACGGTTTCCTGTGTGATAGGTGTATCCTGCAGCTCTATTTGTAAACATATTATCGTATTTCTGATTTTTAGCAATAAATTTTTCTAACTGTAATCGTCGCCAATGTTTTAGTAATTGACAATTCTTTGTTTTGCGAAGAATTAATTATTCTCGCACACCCTACAGGAAAGTGCTAAATTATCTCAGTATCTGTGTTAAAAGGTATGTTTTCTCTCTTGACTAGGTAAAAGAAAAGTATTTTTAGTCTTATAGTTTCACAATTAAACAAATATTTTAATCTGATATCTTTTTTATGATCAAATATTTTAAGTTAATCCTTTTATAAATAAAAATCGTAGATATTAAACAAGTGTTTTCTATTCTTCACTCCAGTAATTAGCACATCTAAAAATAATGCTGTGGGTTTTTTTTCGTAAATTATATATAGGCAAATTAAAACTTAATTTATTCATCACATGTTTAACGCCACATTTACACATTGCCAATCACCCGTACTTGTCTGTGATCATGGTCTAACGTTCTGTAATTTTATCGAAAGATTCTGTTCCCAAAGCACGTTCTTCGTTAGCAGTGCAACCTCAACTTCGTAAAATGTGCTAATATTCCTGGACTTTCTCTGCTAATGGGGGAGTCTCTACAAAGCTGCAAGGGAAACAAATAGGTTTGATCACAGATGAAAAAGGGCTGTAAGCCCCAGCGTTTGTCAATGATGCCAATACCCGTATTTGCGATACTGCCAACCTGTTACAGATATATTAAGAAATATTGCTATGTACCAAAGACTATATTGAGTAATTTAAGACGTTTAACGAAAAAAACAAGATCTTAATAATCCACTATTACGTTTTTGTCTTTTAAAATTAAGTGTAACTTGGAAAAATAATGCTAATTTTAAATTATATTGCTATCTTAGGTTATATTTTGCACTAGGGCTATTAAAATTCCTCAGCGAAATTTTGGAAACAAGTTAAGAACTTTTTAAGCGCCAACAATAAAATAAATAACAATATTTAGTTTTGTTGCCATGAAGTTGTAGAAAGTATAAGTTATTTCCATGCTAAATACAAGAAAACATCTCAATATACGAGGCGTGTCCGGCAAGTAAAGATAAAACACATAGGCCGAATAGTAAAAGTTGTTTGAGTGCGGTGGTTACACTGACTTTGACCATGAGCCTTTGGCTTTTCCTTAACGTTTGTTCCGCAGTGCTATGTCAAGTTTTCTTCGAGTAACACATATTGGCAATGTCTATGTGTGTTCAAACGTGAGGCACACCGTCATCCTGTTTCTCAGAGCGAAAGATGAGCATCCAGCGGACATTTACAGACACGTTGTTGGTGTTTACGAGGAGATTATGAATCGACAAAATGTAAAGAAATGTTGCCGTGATTTCCCTTAAGGCAGAACCGATACTCAAGCGGTAGGCCTTCTTCACAGAATTGAGGAACAAATTGTGACAATGCACGACATCATTCCTGAAGAATCTAAAATGACAAATCACGAATCCTTGACTCAAACGTTAGGGTACAGAAACTTGTGTGCTCTCCGGGTGTCGAAAATGTTAACTCAAAATAAAAGACATGGTTGAGTGCTCGACTTCCTTATACGCTACGCACAAGGAGATGATTTTCTGGACTCCATTTTCAATGAGGATGAATCTTGGGTTTTTCACCATACACCTAAATCCAAGCAACAGTGACTTCAGTAGTCTGCATTTCCCAAAATCTTCAATTTCAGAGAGAGAAAAAGAAACATGACAACTGTTTTCTGGGATAGACACAGAATTGTGCTGGTTGACTTCATGCCTCCTGGCACAACAAAGCTGCTGCATACGACCAGGCCTTGAAACGTATTCGACATGCCATTCAAAACAAAAGGAGGGGAATGTTGACACGTGGTGTCCTCCTACTTGATGATAACGCAAGACCTCACAGAGCGTGTGCAATCATAGCGCTTCTGGAACGATTCAAATACTCGGCCAGGGTCAATCGATTTTTAGAGATAAAAGGTCTGAGTATGACTTGCATCGGAAGGGAAATAAAGGCATTGGTCCAGTATCATAGATGTAAGGCACACAAAAGAATCTCAAGCCTGAAAGAAGAGGCCTCTGAGCAAATTATTGGTCATTTCACGCCCTGAAGTAAACGGAACGCTAATAACAACAGCGACATTAAATAAATAATAAATAAATAAGGAATCAAGTGGGAGGTTCTCGTTCATCCGCCGTATAACTCGGATCTAGCGCCCAGCGATTTTTACTTGTTTTGTTACCTAGAGCAACGTGGCTCAAGAAACAGACGGTATATACATCTATGACACTGGGATACAGAGACTAGCGTCCAGACTTAATAAATCTATATTGAAAAGTAAAGTATGAACTACTAAGTCATATGCAGTGGAGGTTTTGTCAAATAAACCTTATGTGAATCCATATTGATTTTTATATCATTACTTTCCGAACATGCCTCGTATTTCTACAGTAAAAAGTTTAGCAGGAATGCTATTCAAATATTTCTTGACGCGGTCTTGCTGACAAGGTCTAGTGGAACTAGGCATACCTTAGTGAAGTGTCTGCAATTTTTTTTTTCATTTCTTGCCTAGTCTTCTCAAGAAGTAGAAAGGGGTCAATATATATTTTCTCGACACTCGTTACCCATTGTACATGATTTTAGTTTCGATAATAAACACATTCATATATTTATAAAACAAAATACATTCTAATTTTAGTATTTAGAATGTATTAATACATCAAACAAGTTAACAAAACTTTCCTTTTTCATCAGGTGTTTTATGAGACGTCAACGCCTCTACAGTTACGCTACTGTTGTGCGATTTTTCGATCTCACGAAAAGTTGTTTTTTAGAAATAAACAAGGTCTATGGTGCGGTTATCACTCACACGGTCCAAGAAAATATTTCAAACTTCACTCAAATTATCCGGAAAAAGTAGACTACAAAACGCATAATCTTCTGTCACTTCAACATAACAACTGATTTGAAAACAAAAACTGAACTGGATTGGCCGGGGCTGAGAATACCGGCACTTCAGCCTTGTTTACGGGAGACCATTTGCGCACGCGTCACCAATAAAGCATGAGGGAAACAGGGTGTCTAGGATTCATGCACGAACGTACACTTGGTCCCTAACTTATTTCCAGCCGAAGCAAAAGCGCAAACCTCATCACACCGCTCCAGTGCCCCACCCGCACTTTTGACCCTCGTAACGGAACCAACGGAATCAAATGATGTAAAATGGGAGAGCGAAAAACTCATGGAACGTAAAATTTTATCCCAACATTCGCCTAAGCGACCAGGGCAAACCACGAAAAAACCCAGGTTCAGAGTGACCAATCCCAAGGATTTTGAACCCAGGGCCTCCCAATTGCGAATCCCAGAGCCACCCAACTCAATAAAATAATTAGGAAGTGACGTAAAATCAGTTTTCATGCTAAAGACACTAAAGTGCGATTTATTACGATAAGTTACCTACTTGCAATTAAATAGTTTAATAGATTACATTATACATTTAAATTTATTTTATTATTACTCGGACTTACAATGGAGTGTGGTATTTCTATAATTGCGAAAAGTGAAAAATATGCTAGACATTCCTCCCTTGTAGACCCAAGATCGCGAGTACATTCACAGCTAGGGCCTACGTATTTTTTCGGTCATAGCTTCCTTCGGAAGGGAAGTAAAGCAGTGGGTACCGCATCGTAGATTTACGGTACGTAACATAACCTCAAACCAGAAAGAAGAGGCCTCTTAGCAAAACTTATTTACCCTATCACGATCTGAATTGAATGGGGTGATGATGACTTGAGATGTTAAAGTGCGTCCGAAAAAAGTGCTACAAATTATTGCAATAGCACGTTTGAAAACATGTAATAATCAAACTACAGCTCAGCACGTTTTATTGTACTGACACATAATTGTTAAACAAATTTGTAGCTCAGACGTATTGTCGCCAGACCATCAGAAAAAATATAAGGAAGGACTGCCGCTGTGATGATGGGATCGGCAGTTGGGTTTAGAAGCGCACTCATTTCTTGGTACAGTTATCTGCTATCTAGAAGCTTATGAACGAGAAACGCGTTTCTTGCGAGCACTTTAAAATGTACTGCTTGGGATAATGTTAATTAAAAATTGTTGTTTCAAGAAAATATCGAAAAACAGAGTTCATATACAGGAGCGTCCCTCGATATCGATACCTCACGAGTATGGAGAACCATCGCTAAAAATAAGTATAAACATTGTAACAATATTCAGACATATACTGAACAATTAGCGGAAAACAAACTTAGGTAACCACCTCATTATAGATAAAAATGGACGATTCCATGTGAAATCGGAAGGAAAATTAGAACAATACATGTCACATTTATAAAATTGTAATATCCTTCTTATACTACTACATGAAATCATATACTACGTGAAATCGGAAGGAAAATTAGAACAATACATGTCACATTTATAAAATTGTAATATCCTTCTTATACTACTACAACATGTAAAGACAATTTTTATGTGAATTCGCCGAATATGCCAAAAAATAGCATATTTTAAAGTTCACAAGTCGCTGAGTTCGTTTGAGATATATTGTAAATGATATTTTATATTTTCACCATCTTTTTTACGGATTATTTTCGCAACAGATTTCCTACCACCATTCAAAAATATTGGAAATTAACCAATATTTATAAAGTTTAACATTTTGCTTGCAACATAACAGAAGAATTATGAACCCCGTGACGGCCTAAAACATTATTTTTAGCGCAATGTAAAATTTTACAAAGTTAAATAGTTTTTTGTTTCTAATATTCGCTGTTGTATGTTAAAAGACAGTGAAGATGAGAAAATATTCTTTGATTGCAACATATTTTTTTCAACACAAGTTATTTTTTGCAACATAACATCTTTTTTGTAACATAACTTTTTTTTGCAAAGTTAACCATTGTATATGACACGTTTTCGCAAGCAGATGTACTTATTATAGCGTTTTTCACACGTTTCTTAAGAAATTATCATTGCTTATTTCAGCATTTTTTTCAGTTTGGGAACTTCTGTGATTTTAATGTAGCAAACTTTTTCAGTGCGTCATGGTGTGTATTATCGAGGCACATCGTGTCTTTTCCGGTTTTCCGTATCGTGCCAATTTCAATGCAGCAGTAGACTCTGAAATAATTAAACAAATTTTAAGACAAATATGGAACAAGGGTATGTGGCATCTCTCTCATAAATTGGCTTGTAAAATATACCGATTATTTTTATGCACATTTGAAGAATTTCCTCACAAATGCAACAACAAATGTGGCAAAAAGTTCGAATTATTAAGACAATTATAGTTTTCAGACTTGAGCTTCAAAATAATCGAGTATATATAAATTTTATACCTAGATGTGCAGTCATTATATTTGTCTTGTACGCCGATATAGTTATCATACAACCAGCACTCTCAGGTCAAAGTAGTACAACTGAATTCTCGCTTGGTCCCGTACTATTTTAGGCCCACACAAGTGGTAAGATCCGCGTATTTCAAATATAATTTAACGAAATTATTTAATTAAAACAATTTTGATACATTTTTCTATCAGAAAGAGAACACCAGTCGATGTTTTTGCTTTTACTATATTCCAATAAGAATTAACTGTTATTTTATAGTAAATATGGTTATCGGCATTTATGGGATATATACTATCAGCTAGATCAAAATTCTTTTTAATGTCTAGCATTAGTCTTTGCGTAATTTATGTTCTTCAAAATTGTTAGTTTTCAAAAATATATGGTACATTTAGAAAACTAATAGACTTACGGCATTCACATAATCATATATCTTTTTACACGTATGTACTTTTATCAAAGCAATGTTTGGTGTGGATTGACCCATACATCGTTAGGAGCGATTTAATGAAGTTTATCAGAGAATCGCTGATGTTCCTATACTTTTAAGATGCATTTAGAACCATCTTCAGAACCCTAGACCCTTAACACGCTAAAAATATCATACAGGAGTACATTCTGAAGTAGAATTCTCAATGAGATGATTCCTCTCAAATAATAACGATCAATACGGCTTGGACCCGTTGTTTCATTTATTCACAGCTACCTATTTATATTCCGGTAAGGTGCGCATGGTCGATACGAACGACAGAGTGATTGGTGTACAGTGTTGTTCATAAAAACAATACATATATATATCTCTCTCCTGAAATCCTGGGCTACCTCACGCTATCATTATTCAAGAAGCGCAGCTTTCCCCGTTTTTTTTTTTTTTGTATGGTTCAATAAAGAGCTTGTCTTCTCCCGTTTGTGACGAGAAACTTTTCCTTTAGCGTTGAATAAAAATGTTTCTTGCAAAAGTATAACTGGCAGTTTAAAGTTTCCTCAACTTTATTCGGCAAGTCGCGTGCTGCTGGTCGAGGAAATTAACTTTTTTCTCATTTAATTATAAGGCCTTTAATTGATCTTTAGAGGTATGATATCCAAACGGCAGGATAACAATAATGCACTCGCCAGAACATTGAAGCAAGAGCCTAAACCTCCACCGGTACCACCGCCATTGTAACATGTTTGGCTTTTTCAGCCAGAAATTACTACACTCCTGACATATCTTAACTTCTGTGAGAAAGAAATTATGTTAATCAACATACACTCATTTTTACATACAGTGTACTTAAATATAATCAAGCGAACAGCAAACTTGTATGAGCATGTCTCCAAGGTTTCATTAATTTTCCAGAAAGAGTAAATTAGATAGTTGTTTGGTGCCTGAATATCAGGATATAGAAGGTAATGATGTGGCAGACAAACTGGCAAAAGAAGGAAATAGACAAAGAAAGTACTTCAAATTAGATAGAAGAAATGTCCGGGTCTTGAATTGGGTGAAGTTCTTATTAAAATACTCGATAGCACCTTGGCTATGGACCTGAGTAGGAACAGAAAACAATCCCGGAAAGTTATGGGACTTTGGCCATTACGGAAACATCTAGAATGATAGAACTGTACCATGGAAATCTCACATGTCATCCAAGTAAAATCTGATGAGACTACAAAACACTATTACTACAATTGAAACTCTAGTAGATGCAATTCCCAAGATTGTAGAAAATATTCTAAAGCTGGGACTAAAGAATTGCACTAAAAGCTCTCAAGATGTTATACACCAATTTGTTGATATCAACAAATCAACATATTTAAGTTCGTTCTTTTGAGAGCTGAGCCGAAGAGCTGCTTGTGGTTACTTCAGGACGATGACCGAAATCAACGGTTGGATTCGGGCTAGCGATCCACTACTTAATAAACTATCTGATGAAGAATGATGGAGACAAACTTTAATTACTCTATTTACTCCGATTTACCTAATTTTTCTCGTACTTTAATTACTTCAACCTGTCATATTATCCCTTTATGATTTAGTCTTGTATTTTAACACTTTTAAAAAGAGTATTCCTTGCCTGGAAGGAAGTTAGCGTTATTTTTACAGTATTTTACTTACTTAATGAGAAACACGAAGACTGAATTAAGAAGCTAAAAATATTTGAGAAATATAAAACCTGTTTGATTTATTTTTTGAATTACATTTATTTTTGTGTTTTATAAATATTATGCTAGTTTTATTGGCCACATTGAGCTTAAACACACCATATAAACGTTTCGTATTCTCTCTAGCGTTTCAACCTTATCAGCTGGCATCCTTGTTTAACGCATTGGCAAAGTGTTGCAATGTCGTCAGTAGGCCGTAAATATACGATGGCCTTTAAACGTCTTCACAAGTAGAATTGCAATGGTTGATGTCAAAGGAGCAAGCAGGCCAGGCTACTGGTCCTCCGCCATATATTCATTTGTTCCAGTTATAAGCAACACAAAATGTGACGGTGCTGCTTCAGTCGTGGGCAATTAAGCGAAACTTCTAGCAACTTAAGTTTTTCCCTCTCTCTTTAAGCATTAGGAGTGGCTCCTTCACCGATCTGTTTGGTACGCCGATAATAGGATATGGAACCATCGTCACCAAGTCCTTGCGCACCAAGCGGGGGACTCGGGCACTAACGTTTAGGACTCGCATTTAAGAGGGTCCGGGTTCAAAGCCCTGGGGCCGGACATTCTGATCTTGGATTTATTCGTGGTTTCTCTGGTCGGTTAAGCGAATATTTACTTTCATGAATTTTCAGCTCTCCCATTTCATATCGTTTCATTCCATTGATTCTTTTACAGGATTGAACGTGCCAAAGCGAGGTGGGCTGGCGCGGTCTGACATTGGCTTGCGCTTTGTACAGATTTCTTCCCCGGAATTCTTCTGGAAGTGGCCCTTCTGAGAAGCTCGATTTCTATCTGGAAACAATCCCTACGTCTGTGCCTCACTGACCGTGAATAGTGGCCTCCTAGTCTTCGTCATCCCATCATTTCCTCCCAGGTTCCGCTGGGGGCGTATGCACAAACGTATAGACATTGAGCTAACCTAAATTACCGAAGTATCCTCCTCCGATCTTAATAACCCAATTCAAGTCCACGCCTTCTTTGAAAGTGATATGGATAAAGTTAATGGTCTTGCAGAATTCTCCAGACTGACACGTGCTTTTTTCTAAGCGTCGAATTTTGTCCTCACTCTTGAGTACCATTAAGGATCTACACTTCTAGATCAGCTGATCTGATGCTGTGTGATTTGCGTCAATCCGAAACGGTTCTTTTAAGTAACATATAAAATCCATTACAGTTGGCACGTCCTATATTTCAAGCCTGGTATTTTTATATTAAAATATTCCATTTTCATGAAAGACCGACTAGAGACTGGAGTTGAGATTGGAAATAATAATAAAATAAAAAAAAGTCACCAGAGATTTTAATGGACATTTCAAAGAATGTTTTATTATATGACTATGAGAGGGAAACAATATCAAACGATGTATAAAAGTTCACAAATGAAAAGTAGGAATGTTGTCCTTTTTTATATAGCCTCATGGGATTTCCTGACAATTAAGTATACACTTTATGCTTTTTTAAATGGTGTTTTTACTACTGAGGCACCACAGGCGGTAACACTGTATGATGATTGACTAACTTTCAAAATATTTTTCAGCTTGAAGGATCGATGAAATTTCAGTATTATAGTAATTTTGACAAAAAACAAACAAAGAAAACGGATTGGATATGTTCTGAAAAAACAAGAAACGTCATGAGACTTAAGCTGTATATCATTTTGTTTTTCTTTATTTAATATGGCTATTCAGATAATATAATAATAAAACAAGACAATTTTTAATCCCTCATCATTTTGAGAGTTGCAGAATTAGGTGAGCGGATAGGTTTAAAAGACGAAACTGTTCTTGAGATGGCAACGTGCCCCTACTATTTTCAGGGCTCGCACAGTGACCATTTGATCTTTTGATGCTTTTCAATGAATTTAAATCAATATTTTGTTTATTACTTGTCAAACAAGCTCTTCATTGTTGCAAAATTTCATTACTGTAGCTTAAAGGAATTATTATACAAAATAATAATATTTTTAAACATTTAGAATTTTTTTCAGATGCTACCATAAAAAGATCACATGCATTAGATATATAATTGAATGCTGAAAAGTAAATTCGCGTATTTAAGTTCCACAGTAAATAATACTTTTTAAATTATAGCACGAATAGAATTGTTATTACATACACAGATTGTTAAACATTTTTATAATATGTATTAGACTAGTGAAATAATTATTTTTCCCAAGCTCAAGTTAGCATGTTAAAAACAATGCTAAAAATTATAAACATTCATTTCTGCATGTTTTCTAAGAAAAGGTTACTAAATTTTCAGTCATTTCACAATTTTTACATTTTAGTTATTTTTTTTAAATAAAGCCATTTTTGAGCAATGTAATGCCATTTAGCAGAAACAAAGTACTGCATTTGACAAGCAAAATGAAAAATGTGAATAAAAATTCAATGGGAGATTTTAAAGTAAATAAGTTAAACGTTACAGTACATTTTTAAGAATGTTTTACAGATATGAGAGACTTTAAAGACTTTAAAGAGAATTAAAGAATATTCTTCCTATATTCTTAATATCTTAAACGCTATCTGAGGTATCAAGTTGATAAAGGCAGAAAATGTATACCTAACATTGAAGACGGGACGGGGGGATGTTCCTTTTCTGTATGAATAAACCAACCATTTAACATTCTGAGCATTAAATTCGAATTTAGTGCAGAAGATAGAAGTTCGTGTTTCAAAAGATGCTTGAGGGTTATATCCAGAGAAGTAATTTTCGATTAGGAAATCTTTTCTTCAATCTTTCAGTTAATTAAAAAGTAAACACACTGTGGCGATTTAGACTTCAGTTGTTTCACAGAAGTCTTTCGTTAATTGCACACATCCTGAACGTTAGATCGGTTGATGGTCGATCGACCAGTCCGAACTCCTGATTTCTCATTTACGAAACAGCTATAAGCAACTCAGAAACACTAAACGCTAATAATCAGGAAGATTTTTCAGTGGTACCTTTCTTGGGTTGTAATGATTCAGAATTACGTTGGACAATACAGCTCCTAATCTAAAATTCTCTCTTAGATTTATGTATGTTAGCGTGAAAGCTAAAGAACACCAAAAAAATTGTCTTTTAACCAAAACAACATTGATCTTGTAACTTGCCTGTTGTCAGTGTACATGGCGGTCTTGTATTTTATACATGATCTTATGTAATATAAGTTAGCATTTGTTTCAGTATATGCCAGTTTTATGACTACCACACCCAAAGTGTACCAACGAGGGATTGCTAACATTTTCATCACGGGTTTTATAGTCTCTGCATTACACTACAATGATTTACATGAGTTGTCCTCATCACATAGATTCAAAGCGTTTTCGACACATCCTTGAAAGAGAACTACTTTGGAAGAATGTCGTTGAAAATATTTGAATACTCACATTATAAGAATATAATTATTATCAGGCTCGTTTAAAAAAAAAGTAGACTGCTTTATACATAGGCTGTAAATAATAGTCATTACAGGCATGTTTTTGACCTTAAGTGTCAACGACATCACAGGCCTTCGACATTCTGCGTTGTCCTGCACTGTTTTGCTAATTCGTGGTAAGCATCACATGCTGCTGGCAAAGTTATTATTGATCATGTTGGCGAATTGGGGGGTGGGGCATATCTGGAAAACTGATGGCTTGGAGGGATTCTTTCACTCGAGGAAAGAGATCAAATTACACGGGATCAGTTCTTTCATCGAAGAAAGAGGTGGAAATCATCGGACTCGGTGAATGTTCCAAGATCGTTTAATACCATGTGGCCAACATTAGAATACTGTACTTGCCAGACGAGCGTTGTAATGCAAAATTCAAGGTGGGGTGCCCCTCAGGGAGTGCGGACGTTTGTGATGCCTATTGCAGAAAACGTTTATAGGCCAAAACTGCTGACTGCTCTTGACTGCATGAAACGCCTTGAGCCATCGTGCAACAGTCTGATATGGTAACGAATCGTTGCCACGCGCTTTCTGCTACACGTCTTGACTTTGACGTGTGTTTTACCCAAGAAGGATGCTCCAGTTTCATTAAAATGCCTTAGAACCTCCCACACAACACTGGAATTTAACCACTCTCTATACGTACTGCTTTCGGCACTACACACCTCGACACTTGTTCGACCACATGCATGAGAATACTCGCATCCCAAAAGTGTTGCTACTACTTTATTTATAGACATGTATAATGAACAGAATATATTTTATAATTAATTAAGACATTAATCCGATACTTGTCTACCGAGTCTAAAAGATGGCAGTACGTTTACAGCATTACTACTGAAGATGTGACCATACCACACCGAGCCTCTAGCAACGTTTGTTCCAAGTTGCAGTTTATCTTTATGTTGCACCCTTGACCCACTTCCAGAGTAACCTTTTCATTTCATTGTTCAAGAACAGTAAGCTATTGTATAGATTAGAAATGTGTAGCTCACAAGGTAAATGGAGTGCATTAAGCAAAGATCTCTGATTAAATACCTCCAAACGAGGGAAATAATTTAAAATGATGACGACGACAATGATGAAATTCATCAAGCTTTGTCAGCAGCTTTGAGGGAAAATGCTATGTCTTAAGATACAACATGATGGTGACATGAACTTAAATGTTGTAAAACATTCTGCGAAGTTAAGTATTGCGGTGATTTGTAGAAAATTGATACAACAAGAAAATGTAGAGTAGGTACATGATTTAATGTTGCAAGATCGACAGGGTATCTCACATCCACTCAAAAATAGTTGAGGAGAGAAAATTTAAGACATTTTCAGGCGAAAATACAAAAACTATAAGACTTGGATTTATCACTATGATATCCTGAAGTCAAAATGCAAAATATTTATAAGAACTTCAGTGGGCACTCATTTACCAATCATTTTGAAATACAGAAAATTACATTCCGGTTAAATATTATTTGCAGAAAGGAATCAAAAAGGCTATTATTATACCAATTTAATTTCAAAATTAGGAGATGCAATCAAGAACAAACGTTGCTGAAAGTTGAATCGAGATGTGCTCTTTCTTAAGAAAAACCTACAAGCCGCAAGTCTTGTGTAGAATGATCACAGTTGATAATGTAGTGTTTGAACTGCTGGAACTTCCTGCCTACTCACCAGATCCATCGATTCAAAGCTGCTCCAAAAAGCGTTGAGGTTATGAAGTCATGGAGGCTGTAAATCAGTGGTTGTTAGACAGCGTATCTACAAGGAAATTGTAGAAGCGTTAAAGAGTATTTTCAGGAGATTTCGTTGAAAAGTGAGGTAAAAATAAAAACGTTAAATTAATTAGGAATCGGTCGAGTATGTAGTGTAAGTATGAAAGTTCGTACACAAAGTTGACCGGAATAGCAATGAGTTGCTTTGGAGATATCTTTTATGAAATGTTTTTTTTAAGCACTAGAGCATTATACTCATCAACAACGTAAATAATTATTTCCAAGTATGGAAAAAAAAATTAAATAACTTTCCACATCATCCAAGATTCCAAACAGAAGGGAAGGTGACATTGATACATACTTTACTGCGTGCATCTTGAATTTATTATGCCAGATACATGGTTTACTTTATTCTCAACTCTTGAAGGCAACGAATTTCATATCTAATACTCAAGTATGGCTTCCGATCATCACATTTTGTCCTCAGCAGCTTCATTATGTAGTTGATGTTAATGTTAGATACATTTGAAGACAAACCTGTATGTCTTGGGCTATTTCTGGATATGGAGAAGGCATTTGATTAAGTTTGGCACACTGGATTGCTGTATAAACTAAAACCATGACTCACTGATACCTTAAATAATAAGTCACTTACACTATTTTCTTTGTTAGTTATGAAAATACTCAAGCCTCCAATCCGTGCCATACAAGCAGGAGTTCAAGGAAGTATTCGCCGTTGCTATATATATACACGATCTCCCAAAAGACGATAATCTTAACAATAGCACACAATATCACTATTCTAAGCAAAGGCACTTTGAAATCGTCGCTGAGAACCTTCAGACATATGCCAAACTGTTTGGCACATGGTGCAAACAATGGGCAATTATAATGAACCCTTGTAGGACTAAAGTAGTACAATTTGCTTAAAAACAAAAAAGGAGAATCAAATAAATTCTCTCGAAGGAGAACGAATACCTATAGTGCAATCCCCATCGTATCTCGGAATTATACTGAATAACAAACCCAATAAGAGACAGCACAAAAAGTCGGTCCTCGAGGTGTAGTGGTAACCATACCTAAACCCAAGTTCGCGGTTTCAGTCCCGGCCAGGATCGATGCATTTCTTCGGGCGTAAAAATCTTAAGTCTTTCGGAAGGGAAGTAAAACCGAGGGTGCCGTGTCGTACATTTACGGCATATAAAAGAACCTCAAGCCTGAAAGAAGAAGTCTCTAAGCAAAATTAATCGGCTATTTCACGCCCTGAATTAAATGAGACGCTGATGACCCGAGACATTAATAACGTAACAAGAGTAAATAAAATCAGATATATAGCTTAATAATAAGACTACGACACAAAATTATTCAACTAAAACATCTACTTCAAGGATCATCGCCTTTACCAGTTTATTTCAAAAGACTGATTTGGTTTATTTATGGACGCTCTTTAACATCTCAGGTCATCAGCGTCCCATTCTATTCAGGGCGTGAAACGGCCGCCAAATTTGGCTCAGAGGCCTCTTCTTTCAGGCTTGAGGTTCTTTATCGTGCCGTAAATGTACGTACGACACGGGACCCGTGGCTTTACTTCCCTTCCGAAGGAAGCCATACTTAGGATTTTTACGCCCGAAAAAATCCATCGATTCTGGCCGGGTTGGATCCCGCGATCTTTGGTTTAGAAGGCAAGTATGTTTACCACTATAACACCAGGATCGACTTTTCAAAAGACTAATCTACTTCTCAATGATAAGAAATATCTGGCTATATGGCTGCGCAATATGGAGTTCGACTTCTGACTCATAACTAAAAAGGATCCAAACCTTGCAGAACCGGGTTCTCCGCCTGATGCATCGAGGTACACGCGCAAAGAAATCCTACATAAAGATTTACACATTCTAACAATGAACGTATCCTTCACTCCTGTTACAATCGATTTCATCGCACCTTTTTAAATCACACCAAAGAACTGCTGAGCAACATTCCAACCCACTTATCACCACCGCGGCACTTTCGAAGACTGAAACGAAAGCGACATTCAGATTTATTGCAACATTAACATTTTATTGTGGTTATAACTTCATGTAGGTAATTATTATTAGATTGGTAAAGCGGAAGAGAAGGCATAATGGCCTTAGCTCTGCCAGAATAAATAAATATATTCCAATGCAAAAAAAAAAAAAAAAAAAAATGTAATGAGCACAGCCGCTGGGCTGCAACCTTGACTCATGTATTCTGTATATATTTATACTGTGTTACATATTTTTGCAGAATTGTATCATACATGTTGTATAAAAATTTTCAATTTATTAAAAAGGTGATATAATACGTACATTATTACGTGCATCATAGTTTTATTATACCATTCATATGATTCCGTCCCTTTTTTGAGTTGGCAGTGAAGCTATAACGTCCGTTGGATTCTCTCAACACATGTTGCAGCATTGATTCTGTACAACAATCTTTGTTCACGCCTCATAGCTACAAATTTCTGGAAACTGTTTTGGGGGTATAACGTGTAAAAACTGCCTTGTAACAGCTGTATCATTCAGCTAGTTTGCATCTGTTCGTCCGAACCAATGGTTTAATTTTTTGCAGCCCGTAGAACCGGTTGCTAAATTTACATTTTGCAGATAATTTAAAGGAAAGTTTTTGACAGAAGGGAAGAACAACGAAATTCGCAAATTTTTACTACTGCAGTCAGTGGGCGATAATCGAACTGAATACAATCTTGAAGTGCAGCAGATGTCACATGTAAAGGAGCAATTGAAAATTAACTTTGCAAACCTGCACGAAGTTTGTAACAACTAAGAAAAGAATGAAATATTTTTTTGTTGGGCCACTAGCGTTTAAACTGTGCTTCAGTTTGGATGTACGTAAAAGAGTGATTATTGTATTAAAATGAAGCGCTAAAGTGTAATATCAAACATTTTAAGTAGTGGTTACCGGTACTTTTAAAAAATCTAAACGGAATATGGTGACTGACGTTTCGCAAAATCGAATAAAAATGACGTAATAGAAGAAGGAGCAAGTACAGTCTGGCGCTCAGAAGAAGGCAAGCAAGAGGAATGTGCTACGTAAACATTTTCTCCCTTCCTAGTTATGTTCATATCGATAAAAATAAACAGTGTTGCCAGATACTGGTACATGGTTAGGAGTTCAGCAGGCATACAAGATCTGAGTCTGAGAGGTCCTGGGAGGTAAGCGTATCCCACATACACTCGCGCATGTGGAGATAAACAGTTCAAGCCCCGCTCGCAGTTCAGCCGGCACTTGCCTTCTCCTGATTGCGAGACTGTGCTTGTGGGGGGAGGGTATATCCTCAAATATTTCAAACAATTTGTCAGAATGGCCAGATGTCCAAAGACAAGTATAGCAGTTTCCCTATTTACAATTAAGTCCCAACATGCCAGCCTCCCCCTATTGAAAGTCAAAAATAAATCCGAGAGACATTTTGTGCTAGCATGTTCTATCTATGCTCACTTAGCCAAAATGTGCACCCAATCTTCCGGTTCCGCGCATTATGGGCAAATACTTCTGCCTTCTTCGTCAACAACCTTAAGTGCCTTCCAGCTTCTCAGTCTAAACCATGCTATTCCCGACCTCGGTTTTACACCTACCTACATAATATAGGTCTCGTTAATCTGATTTTTATTTCGCTCTGCATGTACAGAGATGAATATGCATACCTGCGCTTCTATTTCCTGCGGTAAATGTCAAACAGGTGTCTTTTGGCTTTTTTCATTACGTTATACCTGTTTTCGTTACCCCTCTGCCAAATATAGTTTAGTCCGATTTTTGACAATTCCCTTATACAACCGCCATCCTAGACCATGACCTGTTTTATTGTTATCATCTACAAAATACCGGATACAGAGTGCACTTTTAGTAGAAGCTTTTAATAGGTATGTAAGTATAAACTAATATAAAAAGGAAATTCTTTAAAAGAAAATTAAAGACATGTTAATTACAGATAAATCATCCACTAAATTTCATTTATATAATTATTTTAATAGGAGCACAGCCGCAAAATCAGATATTGCGACTAGGAACACGAAAAAAGAGAATTAAAATACATATATTTATATTAAAAGTTAGTATTACTAATGCTTAAGAACAAGTACATGCCAAAGAATTTGAAAAAAAAAACGGCAATGACTTTTAACAACAACAATAATAATAATAATAATAATAATAATAATAATAATGATGATGATGATGATGATGATGATGATGATGATGATGATGATAATAATAATAATAATAATAATAATAATAATAATAATAATAATAATAATAATAATAATAATATACATTTCATAAGAGGATGCGTTAGCTATATAAAGCTAAATGAAAAACGGGCCATTGATCCAGCTGGAGGACTGTTGCCAGCCGAAGTACCTCCTCTAATAGCAGGTACTTGCCTCCTACGCCCAAAACGCGGGTTCGAACCCGGCCAGGATCGATGGATTTTTTCGGGCGTAAAAATCCTAAGTATGGCTTCCTTCGGAAGGGAAGTAAAGCCGTGGGTCCCGTGTCGTACATTTACGGCACGAAAAAGAACCTCAAGCCTGAAAGAGAGGCCTTTGAGCAAAAATTTGTCGGCCGTTTCACGCCCTGAGTTGAATGGGACGCTGATGACCTGAGATGTTAAAGAGCGTCCATAAATCAATCAATCAATCAATCTAATAGCAGGTCATCTCTCAGCTGGGTGCGGAACTACTTTCCTTCCGCACTGTTTGTAACAAATAAAGAATATGTAAATTAAGTAAAAATTTCCCTCCTTTATAAGTTCTAAATAATTCATTCTGAGTGGAGATAATGTTGTTTCTTCAAATTTTGTAATGCCTTTTCTGCTTTCCCTAAGGTTATTAATTCCTCTTTTGCTTCTTCTAACGTGTAATAAAATTTTATGTGCGATGTCTGGTTTCCCATACACGTCAATTTCGATATCTAAAATGGCGGAAATAATCGCAAACTGTTTAATGTTCTGTTATTTTATGATTGCATTAAATTGAAGCCAGAGGGACGGCAACCCCAGGCCTGTATTACATTCCCCATAAACCTTCCACCTACCCTCCATTCCAGACGTGCTGAGAGCGCTAACAAACAAACGACAGTACGTGCTATGCGGCGTTCACATGAACACACTCGCCTACGTCGGCAATCTCCAAGCTTGGTACAACACCATAATTGTTTTCAAGCAGATCGACGGTTACACTGCAGATTTGTAATGTTGATTTCTTGTTAACACCATATCACATGCGAAACTTGCATCTTTTTGCACTGCACTTTAAACTGAAATTATTGTTTGTGATTTCATTAGTATATTGATATTTTATAGTATGAAATGATGACAAATAAAGGTACATACCTTCAGAATTTTTACTAGGACTAGTGTTTATATGCAAACGCATGTAATGACATTTTTTTTTTCACAAACCATGTAAACAACTAATTAATAAATACTTCTTAGGCTTTTACGGCCGGTGTTATACTTAAAACAGTTAAACTTTTCCGGGCTGTTTTACCGTGATCCATGGTTTAATATGCTACCCTAGCTTGCTACTGCGGTTGACATCATCAGTGGGCGATGAACAATACCACACACATAATACTGATCGATCTTCTAATATAAGACAGAAATAGGTCAATACTGTCGCCTTTGGTAATCAGATCCTTTCATCGTCCACCGCAGTAGTTGGTGAAAGATGGTAGCATATTAAAGCATGGGCCATGCAAAACTGCCGGGAAGATTTTAATTATTTTAATTAATTAATAACCGCCACGAGTGGCCAAGATCGTTAAGGCGCGGACTCGTGAGAGCCGGAGGTCTGGGGTTCGATTCCAACCAGGACCATCCTCCCTGACTATGTTTTTTTCAAGGTTTTCCTCAGTCCTCATAACTGGAAAATGCCGGGGAGGTACCCTAAACTTAGGCCTGGAGCGGTTCCTTCCTTCAAAAATATCCTTTCCCAAGTTATCATTTCATCTCAAGTATCATCAGTGTCCACCGCCTGTGCGCCTG
Organism: Metallyticus violacea; assembly: GCA_030762175.1. NCBI lineage: Eukaryota > Metazoa > Arthropoda > Insecta > Mantodea > Metallyticidae > Metallyticus > Metallyticus violacea. The sequence goes on along the minus strand of CM060833.1, from coordinate 50,518,857 downwards.
TGGTGCCTCAGTAGTAGAGACGGGTGTTAAACTCTATTGAAAAAAAAACCAATTCTTATTAATTTAATTTCTATTTTCATTTTTTTATAGAAACAAGAAACAAACGTGATTCTATTTACAAAATAAAATGAACAGTTTCTTAAATTTTTCAATAGTCAGTATTTGTTATTTGCAAGACTATTTTTCGAGGCTGAAAACAATCGCTGTACACCACATAATGTTTTTGGGCAAAATGCTAATGTACAAGTACGAGTATGACTTCGTTAGGTCCGAATATAACCCATTCAAATGTTCTTTACTTTAAGCACAGTATTATCTTAGCATTTTTCATAGTACCAAGTATAACTTTATCTTAATAGTTTTACCAGTGGGTCTTTATTGCACATTTGATTCATTTATTTATTTATGGACGCTCTTTAACAGCTCAGGTCATCAGCATCCCATTCAACTCAGGGCCGTGGAACGGCCGACAAATTTTGCTCAGAGGCCTCTCTTTCAGGCTTGAGGTTCTTTTTCGTGCCGTAAATGTACGACACGGGACCCACGGTTTTACTTCCCTTCCGAAGGAAGCCATACATAGGATTTTTACGCCCCGAAAAAATCCATCGGTCCTGGCCGGGTTCGAATTCGCGATCTTGGGTTTAGGAGGCAAGTATGGTAACCACTACACCACCAGGACCGACTTTATTGCACGTGAACTGTATACATTACTAAAGAGTGGATCTTAAGTAGGTGCATCTTTTTTTTTTTCCTTAATAGATACGATGAAGAAAATCAAAATGCTTTTCGACATTTAGTTTTATAGCTCATATCAATGCATATTTTGATTTTAGTTTATTCCTATATATATATACTTTTTCATATTCTTTATGTTGAGTGACTTGTGAGAACTCAGGCAAGGCAGTTTTGACAGGAAACAAAACTGAATTTGACAGCTCAGTTAATCTTATGATGTGCCTCCAGTGAAATCTCTCGATGTGGACAGATATTTTCTGTCTTCTGGACTGTTTTTATGGAAAATTCAGAAAAGACATTTGTAATTTTGTGAAACTACAGGAAATGAGTTAAACAGTGGCGAATGATCTTGTATCGATCTGCGCGAGATTAATTTTAGGAAATTTGTGATGGGGGTTGTTTCTCAGTTGCAAGCGAGAAAGATGAGAGATTTAATTGTGCAACAAACCGTTCCTACAATGTATTCAGTACGGAAGTAAGAGCAACACTAACCTGATTCCCATATAAACGCCTAAACAGAAAATATATCGATCAGAAACCAGTGCGGATGTATTTCTTATTCGCCAGGACTATTGAAAATTACTTTACTTTATTTTTAATCAACGTTTCCACGACAAGCGGCTGACTATGACAGTTGATACCTTGAAAACACATCTTGTTGCTTGTAACCAAGAAAAGTAATTTAATTAAATGATAAAGAAATTATCTATTGAGTATCTTAAATACCTATTTTCATTAATAATCAGTGATATTACTTTTTGCTTTTAATAAATCCGTATTTTAATTATATTACTGTCTGTTTTCAGTGTCATTTTTCTGCCTGTTTTAACCAAAAGGAATGCCTAAATTTCCGGGGTTTGATGATCACTGAAGTTGACATGTATGAAGAAGTTTTTTTGTGACTTTCAATTTATTACGTTCAAATTTCGGGAAATATACAGAGGGCAAGATAGGTAAATATATTGACAATTATAAAGTATACTTTAAAATGAAATATTTAAATCAATAGCTACAGTGTAGTTAAATGTGGTCGTTATTGAACATTTCAATAGCCACTTTCACCCTCTTTTTTACCTTATTGTTTCTTCTTAACTTCTGAAAATATCGCAACCTTTCACGAACAGAGGATCGTAAGTTTGATTATTGATTCTGAGGTGGGACAATCTCCTGTCAATAAGAGTATTTGTGCGCGTTTGGGCGTTAAGCGGTCGTCTTTTGTCAAGCCGGACAGGTTCGCCACATTGAAAAACAGTTTCTCTCCACTAACGGGATAAATACGGTTGAGCAGACACAGCAACAGAAGGTGCGTGTCACAAAACAGATGTGAGTGACGTGTTATTCACAGGCTGCTCAGAAAATCATGAGAAGTTATGAGAAGTTATGTCGGGTTTTCCCTGTCTATTTATATCTCACCTAGTTCAATTTAGCTTTTATTTAAAAATATATCTTTATTCTTAGATTTTAATTCTAATTTTTGTAATATGTTTTCATTCCTACGCTTCCCTATTGGTTATTTTTAGAAAACAGCCGATAAGTTTGTTATGCTTAACATGAAGAAATAATTCAACGATCCAGCAGATGTTAGATTCAATAAAACCTGTTCTTTGTTAGAAGTAAGACGTCAGAAACATGTTAAACGTTTAATTTTATGCTGTCGGTAATAATTTCTGAATAAAAATGAACCGGTTAATTGTTAACTACTATTACGCCAAAATTATTTAAAATGTCAAATGAGTTACTGATATCTGGCACATGCAGCATAGGGTGCTATATTTTGGCAATATTAATTAAGGAACACTGCAAATGAATTTTCAAAAAATATTAAAAAAATTTTTTTTGCTACAAATGGTTTCTTAAATTGCTGTCACTGTTGTAATCCAGTAGGTCCTATATGCAGCTCATCGGTCTATATCAGCAGCACAAAATGAAGATAACTAATCGCAAAACGGGGATAAAGGATCATTGCATGCACTACGAATGGGAAAAACACCGAAATATTTGCAAGTCTTGAAAGAATGATTCGTTATTTCATTTATCTATTTGTAAGTTCGCTTTAATAGCTTTGACCAAATTGCTTCACATTTAATGTTCCAGTGTTATTCATTAAATGTTTCCTTATTTTTATCTCTGAAAAACAAACAGTAAGACGAAGTTTTTGAATAAAAAAATATAGAAGCGTTGGCTGCCCTAAAGCAGTTTCATTAAATGGCGGGCATATTGAGTTAACCTCTGTTTATGTGGAAAGCATCCAGATGGTTCACCATGGGCATGCATGGTTCATGGAACACCCCAGCGAAAAGCCCTGTGCATTGACTGAGTTTTGGGACTGTTAGGTGCTTTGCTTAGCTTATAAAACTACAATATTTGGCTTATTTACGGACGCTCTTTAACATCTCAGGTCATCAGCGTCCCAATACAATTAAGGGCGTGAAACGGCCGATTAATTTTGCTCGGAGGCCCCTCCTTTCAGGCTTGAGGTTCTTTATCATACCGTAAATGCACAATACGGGAACCGCGGCTTTACTTCCCTTCCCAAGGAAGCCATACTTAGGATTTTTACGTCCGAAAAAACCCATCGACACTGGCCGGGATTGAACCTCAATCATGGTAGAACAGCAATGATTGCTGAAAGATGCTCTGTAGTTATCCGGGAACTTAGGAGTCGCGATCAAAAGATAAACTCTTGACTGGTAAAGTTCAGCTACTGCATGACAACGCTCCACATTCAACTGAAAGAATCCAAGAGTTGTTTTGGGTCATCCACCTTATTCTCCTTTGTACCTTTGTACTAAACTAAGGAGCATCTCGGAGGACAACGATGAAGTGAAAATCGCAGTGAAGAGACGAGTGCATAAGTATAGCAGATAAAATGTCAAACAATTGGTGCTATGATACCGAAAATGCTTGGAAAAAGAGAAATAGCATAGAAACAGTAGAATGTTACTTAACTTTGTTTCAAAATTACAATAAAATGAATTTAATATTTTTCCTGCTATAGGGAAACCTACTTATTGAATGCCCCTCCTACAGAGATATGTGCTAATATTATCAAATGCGGTGAGACATTGTTAATGAGTAGTTTCAGGATATTTAAAAATCCTACTAAGCTCCCCTCATTGATCATACAACGCAGTAATTAATAAACACTAAATTATTCACCGATGCACGTCAAAGCAATGTTTCAAATCATGGCGCATTTCCAAACATATAATGGAAATTGATTCTCTGAGTGATAAAACAACAAGAGAGAAACACAAGCGCGACTTGTTGCTATTTTTCTTGCCTGTGTGCACTTTCAGAAATTTACACACTATTTATATTTTTTTACATATTGACAATTAATAGAGTCGCTAGGTGTAATGTGTATTGTGTTGACTTTGTGTGTATTCGTTTTTAAGATATGGATAAGAATGCTAAGATTTATGTATAATCTTGGTAATAGTGACATGAGTGAATGTTTAGAGTGTGAGCGGAAGTGTTGCATATAACTCTTTGTGCAATTTAAGCAATGAAAGATGTGAAAAGTATTATAAAATGTGGCGTTATGACATGGTAGATATGATGTATTATGTTGCAATATTTCTTAGTACTCGTTTCTGTGACGATGTTATTTTGTTTTTGTTTTGAAGAATTCAAATGGAAATGGACGTAAATTCCGCAATGTTTGATACTGAAAATACGGATATCATTCCAGAGGAGTCGGTCCTGGTGGTGTGGTGGTAGCCATACTTGCCTTCTAAACCCAAGATCGCGGGTTCAAACCCGGCCAGAATCGATGGATTTTTTCGGGCGTAAAAATCCTAAGTATGGCATCCTTCGGAAGGGAAGTAAAGTCGTGGGTCCCGTGTCGTATATTTACGGCACGGAAAAGAACCTCAAGCCTGAAAGAAGAGGCCTCAGAGCAAAATTTGTCGGCCGTTTCACGCCCTGAATAGAATGGGACGCTGATCACCTGTGGTGTTAAAGAGCGTTCGTAAATAAACCAAATCAAACAAAAAATTCCAGAAGAAATTATAAAAGAAACTGACATAGCTGAGGGTTTGTTAATTTATCAAAAATCGAAAAGAGTAAATGAAAAGGAATGTATTTGGAGAAAATAAAACATGGTAGTTCAAATAATGAAAAGAAAAAAAAAACTTGTTGGCATATTTTTCAGAGTTAGTAAATATATGACAGAGGGTTTATTGAGTATTAATATGGTAAATAATTTAAGTTAGATACTTAGATTTGTTTATTTTTTTCCAGTCGAAGATTTGTATGTCCTCGAAGCTCTGGTATGTGTGTTCGAAAGTTGCAGGTATGGTGAAAGTGAAACAAAATATCGTTGTTGATAGTTTCATCCTTTGGTAAGGTTTCTGATTTCTTGAAGAAGTGTTCAGTGGGATATACGCCGAACAAATCAATTCATTAATTGCATTTTGAATGTTTATAAGATAATGGAAGTTAATTTATGACAGTTAATAAGTTATATTGTTGTTGCAGTTTCAAAATATTAAAATTATTCTCGTATTTATGTTGATATGCATGTTAGGGCGACTATTTTAGCTTTTCCTTACAGGTACGTTGTTTGAAATTGTGTTGTGACGGCGGTGATGACTTCATGGAATATTAGTTGCTAGGTAACCTTTTCTGACATCAATACCAGAATTCAGGTATTTGTGCACGATTTATAGTGGCATAAGAACCGTGTTTTAATGATAGAATTACATAAATACTATTTTGTTATCTCTGGCAAATGTTGGAATTTCTTGTTGCTACTCTTTTCATTGAGGAAAAAATTGGAAGCTTAGCTGCAAGTCCAGATCTTCAATAGTACTCGTGCGTATTTGGAATATTCTTAACCCAGTAATATTTTTGAAAAATTACACAGATTGTAATTTTAAAATACCTAACTGCTTAATAGCCATTTTGGGAGAAAGTTATTTATTTTAATATTAAGAACCATAGCACCACCCCTTTAAAACAGCGCTTTTCAATGTAAAAATGAATACACATTTAAATGTAAAATAGTGCTAATTGACTGTTCCTTTGTTTTGTAGTTTCATCACTCGAAAGCTAAACACACAGAGCTTTCATTTCAAAACTCACAAACCTAAGTAACTATATGTTTACAATAAATTTAGTTTAAATAACAATCACGTAAAATTAGATATTGATGGGAGAATTCAGTACCAATGTTGATAGTATTTTAGCTTTCACCCGCTTATTCCCAGCCTCCGCCAGCCCACTCCACTTTGAAATTGAAATGTATGACATAACACTTAAGTTTTAAAGATACTTCTACAGTTATCAAATATTTAGCTTTATATTTTTTTTCTGGAAATTGTTTGAATTTGGACAAAATAAAGAATAAAGCAGTCAGTTGTAGGATAAAATTTGTATAATATGATTATACCGCATTTACAAATTGCAAGTTTTTGAGCGCTACTTTACTTTGGAAATGCGATTCTAAATACTTCAGTACCTCCAATTTCAAAAATGACTTCCGTTTTTCTTCATCACATCAAAATATTTACACAAATAAAAAAATGGCATTTTCATATTTTTTCCTTTAAGAAGCGTACGTTGCAATTGAAGTTGGATTCTTTATTACACATTTTCACATATAAGTATGTTCAACTCTTCAATAAAATCTCGTTTGCTTGGTCTGGAATGTTCTCCTCTCAGATTTTCTCTCGGTTTCGATAGAATTTCCGCAGAGCATGCAACAGTATTCCGCAATCTTTGAGAAATTCCACCGTCCTTGGTGTCTCGAATATCTTGATGGAATCTCTCCCCTTGCTCCTCACTGACTGCTTTCAGATTTTCAGATGTAATTTGAGACTTACGTTGGAATCTCTATAGTATGTTGTTTACAATTTTAGCATATTCAGGATGGTTATAGTTTCAATTACTATTTAAATGCTTCTTTAACTATAGAAGTCACAGTATTTTCATATTTCCTATCTCTGATTTGCGAACCTAAAAATATTCCTTATTTTATTTTTGCATCCGAAAGAGCAGAACATTTGTCGGTGAGATATTTGAAATAGTTACCATCTCTCAGATAAATTGTTTCATCATTCCAAGTTTAATATGAAAAGGTGGTGAAGGTATTTTTCTTAGAACCCAATAGGCTTCCCATGACTATATTATTTTTTACCATATGCTGATAAACTGTTTTTTTATGTATTGTCTTTACTCTGAACAACAAAACTGCCACAAATATACCAAAAAGAATTAGGACTGTTTAAGCAAAACCTCCTTTCCATTGTTCTCAACCGTATTGAATTTGATAAACATGACATAAAAACCAAAGTATTCATAGTCAGAATTCTTCCTTTCAACAACAACAAACATCTACAATACTCTCAACAGCTGAACTCACAATACAAGTATGAGATTGTCTGAAAACAGCCGGCTAGTTCTTTTAAGTGCACTTATTCCACTAGATGGCGTTGGTATAAGGGAATAATGATACATATTAATTTATAATGTATATTCGTAATTACATATTGAAGATATAAAGTCCCAAAGAAATGCTGTGTGACACTAAATTGGCTTCATTACTGAAATCAGCACATACAAATTACTTCAAAACAGCAAAATAACTGTGGACATCCTGTGTATTTATTAACATTACAGTAGTACAACTTACATCAGAGTTGTCCAACAGGTGGCTCTGGGCCAGTTACGGCCCCTCGGGGCTCTTTTCTATGGCTCTTGAAGGGAGTAATTAATTCCATTCCTTATACTCTTTAAAAATAGGTTTGTAATCAAATTTCATACCTACACATTGCTTTTTTTTTCTAAAAAAATAGTGTTTAATGCATGTTTTTACTTGTTTTTACCGGAGACCGACATTGATTTCACGAGATGAAACGATAAATTGGGAAATTATTTTATTTTTGGGAAAGGGTTGCTCCGTGCCTAAATAATAAAGGGAGCCTCCCAGGCATTTGCCATTTATGGGGACTAAGGAAAAAAAAATGCAGTCAGAGACGAAGTATTGGCTGAAATCAACCCCAGATCTTCTGCTCATGAGTTTATGCCTTAACGACCTCGGCCACCCGCAAACGTTCTGGGTTAAAGAACTAAACGAGAAACATTAAGACTGAACTCAGGGTAAATCCTTTCCTTCTCCACATCTGGCAGCGTTGTTTCCGATTTCAAGAAAAAAATTATTGCATTCTGTGAACTACAAAGTAACCTCAGTATAAAGTCGCTTCAGCATCAAAGTCAATGTTTGCAGAAGATGAAAACTTGACAGTTTATGACGGGACAGTAATTCAAATCATATATTTACTCGTGTCTTCGGTTCTTTAGCTTGTGTCAGTCGCAAATGTGCAGCGTTTTTTTTAGTTTAAGCGTACTACACGTGACTTGCTCCGCATTAAGTGTGATTTTAAGTACTTAGAGAATAAAATAAATTACTGTATTTTTAAGAGCGCAGTAATAATTTTGAGCATAATAATAATAATAATAATAATAATACTTAAATGTGGCCCTCAATACATTCTTGAAAAGATTCGTTCCGTGATTGAAAAACCGTTGTACCACAATGGTTTACATTCTGATCTTCTTGCTAAGTATATATAATTTTTAGATAATGTACTATCAAAAACACAACTAACATATTAAATGCTGCAAAAAATTTATAGTTTTATTCTGGCTAAATTCAAACAGCAATAATTCCAGATTATCAAGCAATGATAGGAAGCAAAATATTTTTTGTAAAAAAGCGTTTAATGTTCGGTTTTGCTAATGAGGCACCACAGGCACTTGACATTTATGAGGACTGAGGAAAACCTGGAAAACCTCAATCAGAGAGGTCAGTCCTTTGACAGTTTATGACGGGACAGTAATTCAAATCATGTATTTCCTCGTGTCTTCGGTTGTTTAGCTTGTGTCAGTCGCAAATTTGCAGCGTTTGTTGAGTTTAAGCGTACTACACGTGGCTTGCTCCGCAATAAGTGTTTTTTAAGTACTTAGAGAATAAAATAAATACTGTATTTTTAAGAGCGTAGTATCAGTCCTGGCGGGAATCGAACCCTAGACTTTCCACAACAAAATCATATGGTAGGAATGTGCAATTTGAAAGTAAAGTGGTTGAAAAGGGTGAAACCTATAATGTAATCAAATTTAGTTTTAAGCTCCCCTCTCCAAATTTTTTTGATTTAAATTAAATTTACACTAAATAGTTAGCTATTAACATTAACAAGTTTTGATAATAATGACCTACTCTGTATATAGGTATAATGACTGTTGCTGTAAAAGTCTGTGACATATGGGTTCGCTATTCTCATTCCCCCTTAGCATTGATGTGTTTTAATGTGTATCGTCTGTGTATTGTGCTAATAGGCGCTGGTCATGGGCAATACTGACCACATTTTTATGGAGTGCCGTCATCTAACGGCATATGACCCATATTGGATTCGGAATAGGCCTTAGACCCAATCTCTGCTTTCAGTTATAACTGCTGAAGTATAAACTTCTGTATTTGTATTCAGTAATAGCGTGGACTCGTGAGCGGGAGGTCGGGGTTCGATTTCCGCCAAGACCGTACTCCCTTACTGAGGTTTTCCTCAGTCCTCATAAATGACAAATGTCGGGAAGGTACCCTAAACTTAGGACTGCAACATTTCTTTCCTTAAAAAAATCCTTTCCCAATATATCTTTTAATCGCATGTATCATCAGTGTCCCCCGCCTGTGGTGCCTCAGTAGTAAAAACGGTCGTTAAACACTACTAAAAAAACCTCCCATCTCTATAAAGGTACTGCATAATAATAAAAATAAGTTCAGGCTAACATTACAAAATTTTCTTGTCACTTACACATTCTATGCAGAGAGGATTTCATGGCATTAAAAACAATGTGTACTAATTTTCCTTCATTGAATGAATTCAGTTTCATAAAGTATTGTAACACCATTTTGTAAATAGTCTAGTTTTGAATAATTTAAGTTACAATTAATGCGTTTTTTTCTAAAATGGAATATATATGTAAACTATGTAAAATGGCCTTCTCTGACAATCTACACCAGAGTTGAAATGTGTAAATATGAATTGTGACAAATTCATCAATGTGCATAATGTATGAACTTTTTGGCGAACTCTACGTTCAAGAGTTACACCAACTCTTTTAGATTAGTTAAACTCATTATAACATCCACAGATTGAAGTGATATGATATATTTAAATTTTTAAAACTTTTTAAAATATATTTGTATATTTATTTTTTATACTTTGCTAAACAAATTTATATAAATACAGATGTACGATCCATAGATTGAAGGAATATATTTAAAACTTTTAAAATATATTCCAGACATATTTCATACTTATTTCTTATTTTTTCCAAATAAATGTATATTAATATAATAAACAAAACATTAAACGTCATTTATTAAATGTATACCTGCGCAATATTAATTATATATTAATAATTATTTATACAGACACATTTTGTAACGTAATTTCTGTATAATGAATTAAAACATCATTAGCATAGCTCGAAACAACAAAACTAGATATTTTTAATATAGATACCTTACCATTAACCTGCTAACAATCGTAAAAAATTCTTAAGCCCTTTTTGAACACATGAATCGTATTGTGTTATATGTGTAGTAATTATAAATGCATTAAAATGACGCAGTTGTTTGACCTATGTATCAAACTAACAACAACGCAACACCCTCGAAACACACTGTCTACTTGCCGTGGCGATGGCCTTGTGAAGGGAAGCCATACTCATATTCTGTTTACACTCCTCGACTGTCTACAAGACCCGCTTTGCACTTTTACGTATCAAATTTTTAATTTTTCTCAAAACGATGAACGTTTGAAGTCCCATTTTAATTGCCGTATTGTTTAGAAGAACTACGCTCTTAATATTATCAGTGCAGCACTTGAGGCGTCACGAGGTGCAGCTCTTTCTTTTATAGTGCCCTTACGTACCATATAGCGCCTTACAGTCGATCTCCCTAGGAATCCATAAAAACCCTGGGAACACATAAAACAGGAGGTGCAGTAGTACGGAATGTTGCCGGTATTTATACAGAAAATCATAATGACGACATCCGTGGGTAAAACAGATCAGAAGTTTGATTCAAAAGGAGTTAACGTGTGACGTTTTCCTAGGATTATGCATTAATGACATCTATTAAGACATTAAACCAGGTTATATGGGCACAAGTCTTTCAGAAGTATCAAATAAATGCTCGGCAGGTTAGAAAGAACAAAAATAAGTGAAGAGCTGCATAGAAAAAGGAAATTTTGATCCAAGTGTCCTTATTCCAAATTAAAAACATTTTAAAATATTTAGTTGCAGTTCAACGTTGCAGAAGTATTAGCTCATATTGACAGCAGATTTAAATGATTCAAAATTCCACGAATTTTATGCTCAATGATGTAATCTCATTTTAATCGAAAGAGTCAGCAAGGTGGGCTGGTGCTGTGTGCGGTTACGCTTTGGAAAGACTTCTTCACCGGCATGTGGTATGGAAGCGGCCCTTCTGAGGGACTCGAACTTCTTGGAAGGAGGGGGGAGAGTTCTATATAAGATCAACGTTAGGAACCCCGTGTTGCCGCCCCTGGATCCTTCATCCTTCATCTCACCTCTTTCTCGGAGTTCTTCCATTGGAGGCGTAGGCACAAACGGCCAGCCCTTGAGCAAGATGAAGTACCGAAATGACCCCTTTGTGCCTACCAATCTAATCTAATATATGAGGTTTCTGTCTATCGACATGTTTCTACTTGCACAGATGATGAATCCAACACTGAGTCTAGTTTTGGTGAATTGAATTCATCAAATAAAAGTAAGGAAATCATGAGGAAAACAAAGGATGATATCTGAAATGCTTTGGAAGAGAAAGGCTGTTTCATTAAGCAAAGACTAGTAAGTCACTTGTGTGGTTCTAAATATAAATCATTCAAACTAAGTACAAAAGTAGAGTAACGTGTTGGAAGTACCAAATGAAAATTCAAAATGGCCAACTTAAAGCTATCCTGTTCTCAAAAATAAGCGTGGAGTTTTTCAAGTATCATATGTTGACATCTTCGTTCCGTTCAAAGTGATCAAAATATTCGTTTTTCGAGCAATGAGTTTCACTTCTCCAATAGCAACACAAATCTGAAATAAAATTAACACATAAGGTCATGTCTGGGAAGAGAAAGAAAAAGTTGCTTCGAAGAAAATGCGTTTCAGTACAAACGTATTGGTAAACAAGGATTTTTTAAAACAAGAATGATATTTACGAATTGCTTACTCATTTAAAAATCTGTGTTTTGGTTTGTACAAAAGAAGTACGATTTTAAATTGCTTCACATTTAATGGAAAAGGAATAAATTTATGTGATTACTTTAAATTTTCTGTACATCAAAATCATGCAACATGTACACATTTTAAATTAAAGCTTATGAATATACATAAAGTAATAATTAAAATGAATGAATATTAAAACAAACGGAAAATTCTAGATTTAAATATTCTAATTGCAATTCATTGAAAATTACCATATTGAAAAATTGCTCCATCTCGTCAAATGTACTTACTTGTATTTGGTTCACTACATTAAAAATACAAACTCTGGCGAGAGAGGCAACATTTTGAAAATAAAGGCTGAAAAAGAAAGAAGAAAAAGAGTGCAAGAAAAGGCTTTTCCCCTTTCTTCTCGCCAATTCTTTGCCAGAGTTTAATTTATTTATCCCTCTTTCCCTTCTTCTCCCTCTCCCTCCCTGTTTCTTCGTTACTTTTGCAGGAAAAAGAATTATTTGTTTCTGTTTGTAAAATATACTTCTTTTGTCTTTTATTAATTAAAATGTACTTTTTTCCAAGTATAGTTTATTTCCCTCTTTCTCCCAGCTTTCTATACTCTCCTCATTTGCTTCTTTTCTTTTCTCCTTTGTTTTTTCCATTCTCTTCTTTCCTCTTCTGCATAAAAAGAGGATTATTTTCAGTCTAATTAGTAAATGTGTGCCTCCAAAAACTGTAATTTTACTGTTAAGCCTAAAAACACGTATTTCAAAACTAAAACATTATTTTATTTTTACATTTTTAATAATATTTTTAACCAGTTCATATTAATATCGACACTCAAACTAAACACTGCATTTTGCAACACTCATTGCTATAAAATTGTTATAACATTCCAATGTTATTAATTCGTTTATTACGGAATGTATTTATTATTATTATTATTATTATTATTATTATTATTATTATTATATTGATGCGCTTACAATTGTTGATTTTATTATGTGTTTTAATATTCCTCAATGCTGTTTTGAAACCAGGCCTTAGTGTAGTTTGTGACATTGCATGAATTTGTTTCAAAAGTTACTTGCTTAAATAACCATATTGGCAACGCTGATCCAAGTGAGTCCTAATGCTAACTCACTGGCCGGTCACGCATTCAAGTTTCACACATGGATGGCAGAGGCAGTAGCGTTGCGTTGTGCGCACCGAAAATCGGCGAACTGCATTATGCTGAATGCTGAAGATGAAGATGGAATGATGAACAGAATGAGTGTCAGGAACACCTGGAGAAAACTTGCTTCAGTTCTCACTTGCGGCCTTAAGCGTCGAACCCGGACCGCCTCGGTGGGAGGCGAGCAGTCTAACCATTTGGCCACGGCGCCGCCATAGCTGATCTTGTCATATACGAGTATACTATAGGTTCTTTCAGAAATTACATTTTAAATTGTAATTAAGTATAATATATAAAGAAAATATAATTATAAAACTAATTTATACTTTTACCCACCAAAATACGTTTAAATACCACTAATTGTATGGTTACGATATTGGTAACATTATCCAGAAAGTTAGGTAACGTTTCTTCCATGCTGCTCTTAGTGAGAAATAAGGACACTATTTCTTTGAAAGAAGAAAAGCTTTGGAATGACTGGAATTAAAAGAAATTATGTGATACACATGTTAAAAGTTACTTTACTTGTTCGTATATGTGCTCAGTTCCGCCTCCGGTCTCGTTTCTGAATCATCCTTCTCACAATACAAAATAAATTACTACTAATAGCTAATGTTGCAAATGTAGGCAATTATTTCACCGTTTACAATGGCAAATTGAATGTTATATTCCTTAAAAACAAAAGCATGCTACTACGTTGTTATAAAACAAAAGCACGTAGCTTGTGTGTATAAAATCAGACAATTTTCAGTTATAATGCGTCTATCTCGAAAATTTGAAACGTATTAAACTTCCATTATCAATTTAGTTTATAACATTTTTCATAATTTTAGTAGAGGACAAATGTTTATACAATATATTATAATAAGAGCTTTATTAATGAGTGAATGAAGTTAAAACATGACAGCAGGAAATGATTAAAGAACTTAATTGGAATTATAAGATTTTATTTAATAAAAACCATATGATAGACTAGAGTTTTCTATATTGTAAAATTGCATTGTTGTAATAATTTATTTTTACAGTTTTTAAGTTTTAACCCCAAAATAAAATGTAATTATTAATAATAATCATGGTCAGGTTAAAGGTACGAATTTTGGTAAGTAAGCTGAAGAAAATTTTCTACTAAATGGAGATGTAATTAGACTGATATATAAAATCATCGCACACATTTTTGCACTTATTTGCTTAAACGATGAGCAAACGATGAGGTATACTTTTCAAATTTAATATAGTTAAAAGTCAGAGAATCTTTTAAAACTTTTGAAAGATTTGTTCAGTTCGTTTATTTTAATCTTCCGTGCCGGCGGCGAGTTCTTAGAATGAGTTTAACGTTCTCTGCGTCGCACACAAATGAATTATTGCAATGAACCTGAAGGCGGGAACGCCAATAAATTATCCCACATTTCTCTGTAATATCAGGCAAGCAAATGCTTCATATATTGGCTGCCTGTCACCACTCAGAGGAATTAAATGCAACTTTGCCCTTTTTTCCCTCTCAGTTTTATTTTCAACTCGTGACGTTCTGGGAATAAAACTTTGCTAATTGTGATTTACGAGGGGAGTAAAATAGAGAGAAGGAGGGCCTGGACAAGGAAATAGAAAGAAAAAAAAAACAATATATTAAACTATTTTATGCACGAAGATAACTCAATCTATAAACATCTCATAGGGGTTTCTTGTGCCTCTCAGTATTAATTAAATTGTTGGAAATAGGATACAAATAAAATATTTTGACGAAAACAACAAATATCCTTTTTTAATTTTGGATTATTTGATAACGGAATCTTTTAAAGTCTTGTCTCATTTGTTATTTGTGCATAACTGTTTCTTTAATTCCAGAAAGACATACATATTTCCTCATTTCTATACCGGACAACACTTTGCGAGTGCAAGGATCCAGCACATAAAGTTGTGTGTTTAATTAAACAAATGAAGTCAGAAGCGCTGAAAACATTCGATCTATAATTACATTTCCTTATGGCTTCTGGAATTAACTATATATGTAATTAATATATATTAGTTATACATATATATTATTTGTGTGTATGAATTTGTTTCCTGATAACTATGCGGCAAACTTTAGCAATTCGTCATAAAGACTATAGAAGATGTAAGGTTTTGCAGTGGTAGAAATAATAAAATACCTAAGCACAAAATGGGATTAAACATTGCAAAAATTGTGATATTATTAAAAATAGGAGACTTTTGCCAGAAAATGCCCAAATGCGATTTTTCTTACGGCGTTCTTAACTATGAAAGAAGCTCTAGAGTTAGGTATTTAATGACGTAGTTAGATTATTCTTCTTACCATAGAATTTTATTGACAGCCTGGGCTTTTTCTTTAACTATATTCTTGAAGCATAATTATAAAGTTATAATTTATCTTTGTTTGAAAATAAGAAAGTCAATGTCAAAAACACCGATAACCAAGTTCAAATTTGCTGTACATAGCACATGCAACCAGTACAGTATTCTCTTCAAGTAATTAATTTTCAAACTATAAAATAAATTGCATTTCTGTGAAGATTACACCCAGTTACCTTAAACCTGTACACATACAAAAAGTTTTGGCGAAATTCAACAATTACACAAAGTCAAACATTTATGTGGTATAATTTGAAATGTACATGGTAATACTTGAGGTCATTAAATCTACAAGCAAAAATAGGAAACATATATGTAATAGAAACATGCAATGAGAAATGTATTTTAATCTTATAGATGTGTATTAGCAAAAAGCGGGAGGGAGCTAAATCTTAAATCTTCTCAACTTGAAACGAAGTAGCTAGTAATGCATTGTTTAAAGATACCAACGTAATTTAAAACAAAAAAAAAATTGTATCGCTTAATGTTTATACATGGTGTTTCAAAAGTAACTGAATTTCAATAGAAATTAAATTTTTAGAGTAAATATACATTTTTACCATTTTGAAATTTATTAATCTATTGACCATATTTTTAAATCTACTCAAATGTGTTTAAAGTATTTAATACGGCTTCTCGAGTTATCAACCGCGTCAAATTAATGAAAACGGAGCTTTCGATCATGCTGAACTCTAATGTGTTTGAAGTGGTTTAGTTTCTCAGCAAGACTCATCATATGTCCGAATTTTGATCCAAATAAACTTTTATTACTTTTATGTTTGACATTTTAGAATTCAGTATAACACATTTTTTTATTTTTCTAAGTTTAAACAATGAATTTCAGCTTATTTAGAGGTTAGAAATGCTTTCCAGTTATAATCTGATTTTAATTGAAGTGTTAAGTTTTAAAATTAAACTAACCAATCAAGAACTTTTTGAATAAATGACTACAATTTAATAATGCATAACATATATCTTAGGGCTATTTTTTTTTGTTTGGTTGAATTGTGTAATTTTACACATACCAATGAAAAGAATGAAATTTTAGATAGTACAGGCCGTTTCAAACTGTGTCAAAACTGCCTACTAATTTAATTTTTAACTAAATATATACATATAGAAATAATTATAAAATCAAAGCTACACAATTATTCATTCTTTTAACTCACTGTAATGTTTACATAATCATTACCAAATGTATATATATATATATATATATATATATATATATATATATATATATTCGATGACATTAATGCTTAATTAATTAGCGGCAAATTAATCATTGTTCCGTTCTTCATTGTCTGTATCTTTAGATGTTGAATTATCAACAACATTAACGTGTTCGACTGGTATTATCTCAAGCAAATTCGTACTATTCTGCCTTTGGAAACATTTATTGGCAGTAGAAATAAGTTTGAAAATGGGAACCTAAGAAATGGAAAATCATTAGACTTCTGCATGGATTTTTTTGATATTTATGGATGCTCTTTAAATTCTCAGGTCATTAGCGTCCCATTCAACCCAGGGCGTGAAACGGCCGACTAATTTTGCTCAGAGGCCTCTCTTTCGGGCTTGAGGTTCTTTATCGTGCCGTAAATGTACGACACGGGACCCACGGCTTTACTTGCCTTCCGAAGGGAGTCATACTTAGGATTTTTACGCCCCGAAAAAATCCATCGGTCCTGGCCAGGTTCGAACCCGCGATCTTGGGTTTAGAAGGCAAATATGGTAACCACTACACCACCAGGACCGACTTTCTGCATGGAGGATATATATGTTTTCACACATTATGATTCAGACGAAAAATAAAAATTTTATAATACGTCACTGCCCTTTTCTGCTCATTAACAGTAACTAATTAAAAATTAAATTATTTTGCAAAAAAAAAAAAAAGAGTGTACATTTCAAACACCCCCCTCTTGAGACTATGACTTAATATATTACACTACTATAAACAGTTGCGTGGAACAAGGGGTTTTGTCTCTTGATAATCGTAACAGTACAATTTTGCTGTGTTCCAAATGTCTGACAACTTTCACTTTACTAATACCATAAAACTATCTTAATATCGTACCTGTTGACAGACCCCTTTTGGAACTCAGCGCTTCAATTGTTATTGGTAATGTATTTCAACAGTCTACGACCATCACTAGAATCAAAATTTTTCTTTAAAACAGAACTTTATGTTGACTTTAACAGTAAAACAGTTGGCCTGAGTTTTTTTTTTTAAATTTATCATTTAATATTAATTGAAAATATGCGTTACTTTAGGGGAAATCTGTGTGAGGGAATTAACTTACGTTTCGAAATTGGAGTTTTTTTATGACTCTTCAATTTTAGATAATTTCTTAATGAAATATTAAATATTCACTCTCCAGAGAGACAGAGAGAGAGAGAGAGAGAGAGAGAGAGAGAGAGAGAGAGAGAGAGAGAATTGTCTACCTAGTAGTGTACTCCATCTAACTAGGAAGCCAGAAATTGGTTAAGAATATGAAACATGTGACCTTTTATTTCAAATGTAGTGAAAACATTAGAACAAAACTCACATAGATGGCTAGAGTTACCCATTGGCTGTAATTTTTGTTCTAAAGTTGATGTAATATTATTTTCACCCTAAACTACTTTTAAAATAAAACTAAAGTGATTTTTATTAAGGGGAATCTTTGGCATGACACAGTATCTGGGAAGAAACGTTTTTGTATTTTTATCTACTTTAGGTAATGAAAACAAGCACTAAAACACCAGTTTGATAGGCATGCAATGCTACAGTTAGAAAAGAAGGAAGAAATGATGAAATTATTCTTACATTTGGAAAGACGTCAGCTGCCAAAACCAAATGCAAGCGATAACCTTAAAAGCAACACTCAGTATATATATTTCAGACGTATTAAGTTTTAAATCACTATAGCTAACAAATTCCTATTCTCGAACGAACTTCTCTTTGCTAAGTTTAAGTACAAGAAGGAAGACTTGAGTTTCTCACGTAAAAAGTTACCTTAACCCTGCGATATCACCCAACACTTGCACACAATCACGCAAACTGTATTCTGCGTATAGAAAAAAAAAAAGTTAAAATTTCATCCAGCGGTATCACAAACTGTATGCTGCTCTGCACCCCCTCTCATACCCACATCAGTGCCTACCGCCAGAGAATCGATCAGCTGTTCGTACAGTCAACTCCACATTGCAACGGGACCCCTCCGGCTCTCTGTGCCCTGCAGGGAAGCATGCGTCGCGGCGCCCACGCATTTGTTCAGGAGGAACGGTTTTTCACATCAATACAATTCATTATGACATTGTTTTACGTAACTCAGCTATTGATATCATCAAAACCGTTTTTAAATGCCATTTAATAAAGAAAACATTTAATAAAAACAATACATACTTGTCTTTTATTGCCAACACAATCGAATTTTACTTCGTATTGTTTTTGCAGAAAATAGACATTTATTCGTCTTATGTTAGTGTAACAAAATAAAAGAAGCAAGTCTTTTTAATTTTATAAAGTTAAATGTTAAAAAAAAAAAAAAGTTTCCTCCTATTATTTTGCAGTATTAAATACTGTGACATATATTTTAAGGCATTGCTAGAATTATTATTTCTTTGGAAATGCTATTGTTCATACCTAAATTTTAATATAACCTTCAAATTATTAAATTATAAGGTTGAAAAGAATTTAGAAGAACTTTTAATTGGAAAATTCGAACCTTTTTAAGGTTGTAGATCTATCCACAGCTTTTTCAAAACTAAATATTCCCCTCTTTTAAGACTATGAGGAGACATAAATTATTTATAGTGAGGGGGAACTTATTTTATTCATATTGTTATGCCAAGTGCCCAAAATTGAACATTTTGAACAACGAGTTCATGTTAGGAGCCTATGAAATATATAAAACACGTCATCATATCTAAGTTGAATAAGCAAATTTGGTTTACTGTAATTCTGTGAAATTTGAAGTATTTTGTACCATTTCTTCTGGATATTTAAGAAAAAAATTATATCTCCAGAATATTTTGAAAATTATAAAAGTTTGCGAATGAAAAATTCGTAACGTTGCACATAGCAACAATAATACAAAATGTAATAAATAAAGTATACCAAAACTTTGGAAAAACATTCCTTGCTTATAGAGCTAGCAAATATGTTATATGAACATGGGTTCGAAAATGTTTTATTTTCTTGTTAGAACCCTTTGTCTGCAATTCCACTTATATAGTATGATATGCAAGCTAGTATGCCAGTATGGCTATTCTGTGGCAGGAACCCCACAACAGTACAGTTGCTTAATACGTACAGTAGGTACGCTTTTACCACTGGGGTATTGTAACAACTCTTAGTTCCTACATTCACCATTGTTATGGTCGTTCACGTAGTCACACATGACGTGACACGTAGTCCGGTTATGCTACTCACTTCATTGCTTGACATAGCACCGAGCATGTAGTGTCAGTTCTGTGTGTTTACGGACCTCATTCCAGGTACAGTAAAATGAGATATTCCAATGCGGAATTGGCAGGTGATCATATGATCGATGGGTTGGTTAATCGAAGGTATAGAGCGTCTTCTTGCTCGTGGCTGCTAGGCAATACCAGATACTCCAGGCATGTATCAGCACACCAGGAATGTGATGGCGGGTAGATGAACATACCCGTGCTAAATGAGGACATTTTTGAATATTTAATATGGTTTTCTATTTCCCACAGTTCTATGTAGTTCAAATAAAGAAAAGTGGCTCTAACAAGAAATAAAGAAATTCCTGGCCCATGTTCACGCTGCAATTTTATATTCTATATATGTGAGGAATGTTTCTCCCAAAGTTTTGACATTCCTTCTTGTTACACTGTATAATTATTATGAATAATTTATGCACAAATGACTATATTATTTTATATAATGTCTCTGATAGTAACAGGCGCTTTTGCAATAACATTTGTATCTTTCATTAGTATGAGGTTTATGAAATGTCTGTTTATTACCCCAATGTAAAATTGAAAAAATGCAATAATTTGAAATTACTATTCAGATACTCATTTATTCTCCTATAAAATCAGCTAATTAGACTATCAATTTGAATGTTTTGATAATTTAAGCGTAGTATAAACCAGTGATCAGTTACACGAGTATTTGTAATCTCGAATCAAAATGTTATTCTCACTTAAATTACTGTGCATAATGTAAAAATATGAAAAAAGTTTAAATATATACGAACACAATTTGTTTAATAAATATAAGTGAAAAAAAAAAATTATATTGTTTCACTCATCGTCGTTGTCTACTAAAGAACTAAGCCCTTTGGATCTTGTTGCTAGAAACTTTTTGGAAAACAACCTAAGTGTCGTAAAACAGGCTCTATTTACATTTTTAAATAAATAAAAATAATACATATATCTTTTATTTCATCCATGATTAAACTTGCAACATTTATGGTTTGAAAATGTTTACTGGCATTCCAGAACTTATATAGGCTTACAAATTCAGCAATTTGTCACACCAAGTTACTTTTCTTTTTTAAAAATTAACAGAAAAAGATCATTTTGCAGTGCGTCTGACTTGTAATAGACGCATTGACACAAAAGATCGCGTATTGTGTTTGTTTGTGGTTTCTATAGAGCATTTTCATGCTTAAAACAACTGGACTGAAAATGACCGAGTATTAATGTAAGATAAGGAAAAAAAAAAAAAAAACTTATGACAGTAAAAGAACATTTCTGTTCATTATATTTTTTCCAATATGTTACTGCTTGATAGTTGTGTAAATGACACTTTTTACAAAACAATGCATGGCTTCTATTATATTCTTATTTTAGTGAGAAATTTGTAACAAAAATGCCAGTACGGCATTTAATCTACGAGCGGGTCAGCCCAACATAATATTATGTTGGTTATTATTGAAGTAGTTCTGAGTTATTTCACGATATTCCTAATTTCCATCGTTTGACAAATCCAGTTAAAGTTTGCGATAACCTAACTCACGACTGTTGGCTCTTTCAATTAAAATCAATTTCTTCCTCACTAACTTCGAAAATTTTCCAACATGACATGAGCCGATAAAAATGAACTATTTGCTTCTCTTACGAACAGGCAGCGTTTAATGATCTTATTTGCATGACTATTCGTCTCTTGACTGCATCTTAGACAGTGGATCTGGAAGTGAATGGAATCCATTTAGTATGATCCTTTACAAATTTACTAATTCTAGCTGGTGTGCAGTGGAAATTGCCCCTAACATGAAAATCTAAATATATAAGTTGTCGTCAACGCGACAAATAAAGGTAGTGCTGTGTTAATTTTTACAAAATACATTAATTCATGATTAAAATTACTAGTGCTAGTAATTGGCTTGGAAAGCATTCACTCATTTATCTTTAGAAAATTAAGCTTATGTGTCAGGGTTGTAAATTTTGGAGCAGGTGTGTTAATTACATTGTTGCATTCCATGATTTGATAGATGATGCTTGGGAGAATAAAAACATGTCTTAATACTAATGCAATTAAGACTGCGTTAAAAATTGTGTAGAGAAAGTATTTTTTTTTTTGTACTAGCAGCTATAAAGAAATTATGTTCTCTTCGATTGAAAACATAATTGATTAAGAAATTGTTATTATTACTGTCCATTAGTTTTTTTCATATTCTATCTGAGCAGGCCGGTTGCATAGTTCTCTTAACTATGCATCTAATTTAATTATTGTTGAGATATATTAGATATTTCTTAAAGGGCATATTTTTGCAGCATTATTTTACTTTTAGGCAGCATTCTCTTTTAAGGAGTTATTAGAATTTTTGGAATACTTCCCATAAATATGATAACTTCCATCTCTTTTTACTTCAGTTCTTTTTTCAAATCTGCCAACTACTGTCTCATTTTTATACATGTAATAATAATAATAATAATAATAATAATAATAATAATAATAATAATGGTATGGTAATAATAATAATAATGGTAATAATAATAATAATAATTAGTAGTAGTAGTAGTAGTAATACCTAAGTACACAATCTAGACTTAATTTTTAATCAGTTCTCTTACAAAAATATTGTTTAATAATTCACACCAATATTGATGCTTTAGAAAATTATTTTTAATGTGAATTTTTAAACCGAAATATAATACATAAAGTGTTACAAGGTTTATATAAGTTTATGTGTGCCTCTGATGTTCCGATACAGCCAATTGTGGATTTCTCATAACAGCGCACAAGCAAATTAATTTCTGACGGAAGCCTGGATTTAAATTAATCAACTACAGGCGGTGCGAGGTTGCGCCAACAAACTAGATTACGGCTGCAAGTCATGTACACAGACTATACCAACACGAAACGTACGCGCAGATCGTACGAAAACTGTGCACTTGCGCACACTCTGACACACTTTGACGTCAAGGGACACGAGAACTTGAGTTCGATCTATATCGACCGCTGACACGGCGGTACAGGCGCTGCCCTCTATTAAAAAGATGTGTGAACTATGTGTCACAAACTGGTTTACGCTTGTGCAACATTGCGCGCTATCTACTATATTTTTTATGTACCACTTAGCACTGCGTGCTATTGATTATTGACTATTTGGTAGCCTTCCCGGTTTCTTTTACTTTTTCCTCTGCCTTTCTCTAAGTTTTCTTTTCCACTTCTTTAATAGCTTTTAGGGCCCACGCCGATACCAGCCCCTTAAGATGATTGATTAGAACTTGATTCCTTTTGAATCAACAGAGACTGGAAAGTTTCCCAGCAAGCAACACGCTCGATGCTGTGGTGGTTCCAAAGTGTTTAATTTTTAATTCAATCTGCTGGGCAATTGCTTTTTTTTCTTAGTTTTTTCTTCCTATCATGTTTGAACTAAAGTAATGTTCTGTTGATATCACCACCTTAGGTATAACAACGATTTCAATAGGACATATCTTAACAGATCAGAAAAGTCAATTTACATAGTAAACTATTGAGTATATATAGCCTATAAATTAATCTATTAAGAACTGATCCGTTTAAATAATTATTTAGGCCATTGTATTGCAAAATTAAAACATTTCCACCGATTCATCCCCACTGAAATATAATTATACTTATGTAAGCCCAATAATAATATTTGTAATAAGTAATTTCGACATCATGTATGTATAAATGTAATACGATGTTACTGTAACATCTGAATTATGTGATGTTGACAAGAAAGAATTCCCCTGGTGTTTTGTTACGGTAACTTGGAAAGGTAAGGCCATCAAATTCTTTACAATAGGGAGAATGAACCGGAAGGTCAAGCCCCCCTTTTTAGAAGAACAACTACTGCAGGGTTAATAAATTTTCGGACCTTTAAACCGTTTGGATCTTTGACTTTGACCGGCTGTCGTACTGTTATCCCTTTAAAATAGCCAATACCAGCCAATGCCGACAAAATATATTAAAACTTTCAAAATCAGCGAATGGCAGGCGTAGTAGGTGAATTTGAACCAACCAATTGAGAATGTATGTTTGAACTTTTAAAGAAAGGAGGCGGTCACTTAGCTGGGGCATTCAGTTTGCATTTGCTCATTGCTCAGTTTGAAGTTTTACACGTCGTGAGACCGCCACCGGTGTCCGAGATCGTTAAGGAGCGGACTTCTGAGCAGGAGATCTGGGGTTCGATTCCCCCCAGGACTGTCCTGCCTGACTGAGATTCCACCCCCCCCCCCTTTTCCTCAGTCCTCATACATGGAAAATGCCGGGTAGGTACTCTAAACCTATGCCTGGATCGTTTCTTTCCTTGAAAACATCATTCTCAATTTATCATTCATTTCATGTATAATCAGTATACACCGCTTGTGGTGCCTCAGTGGTTAAAACGGGCTGAAATCCTACAAGCCGCAAAATACACGCAGCAGTTTAAATTTTACACGCGGCGAGGCATGCAGCTATAAGATATTCAGTTTATATTCACATATACAAGTATATCATAGGCAAAACACCAAAGGACGAGAAAGATTTGGACATAATAAAATACTAATACACATACATATATAATAAGTCGCATATCGTGCTTATTTACACTATTGAACTCATTTCCCAGTCCTGTGAGTCCCCCCCCCCCAAAAAAAAAACATTTTACCGTGAGAAATTGTTGCCAATGAAGCGTAGGCACCAACACAAGAACGACCAATTATCACTCTACAAAACACTTCAAAACTGGCATCACAACGTGAGGCCACTCAACATCAACAAGATCATACCAAATCATTTCAAATTTGGCGCCCAACGTGACTACCATACCAAACCGCTTCATAATTTGGCTCACCAACGTGGGGCGTACAACAACAACAACAACAACAACAACAACAACAACAACAACAACACTCCTCCACAAAATCGCTTCAACACCTAACACGTGCAATAAAAATAATGTATTCAGTTCATTCATTGTCGGACTGATAGCTTTAGTGATGTAATCACCTTCTATACACAATTAAAATTTTTATTACTTATTAACGATAAAAGTTGCGATGAAGAAATACCCCACACGGGGGAAAATGTTACAAAATAAACAAACAAATAAAATAAATAAAATGAAAGGTTCCAAACTGGATGGCCGGTACCAGACTCCAAGATGTTACGTAATAAAATATTTGATAATGATTTCGTGTTTGATCTGCCATTAAGAGAAGTTACATTATTTCTTTGAGTACATAAGTGATGGCCATCTTTTAACAGAAATATGACTTTTTAAAATTAATAGAAAACTAGGCAATTATGATATTAGGTCAGTATTATATGCCAGTGAACATTTCCGTAGCAATTCTACTAGCTAGTAAATATAATTTCTTCTAACTTTTAAAATCTGCATGAAAGAGTTAATGTCTAATTTTCACTGTTATAGGTACCTGCTAGTTATAAAGTCGAAACCAACATGGAACCATCAGTGAAATCACTATTTAAAATTAATAAAATTAAGTCTTAATATTCTATTAATGAAATCAACTAAATTAGTATAAAATTTCAAATTTTGAATTCGAAATTAAATTTTAAACTGCCATTATCCAACTTTTCAATACGCCATCAATAAGTTCCCTTATTATAATTAAAGTGCTTACATTTATGCAAAAAGAAACCTAAAAAAATGTTATGTTGGCGAATGCATAGAGTATTGTCAGTGAAATTCCATAGATGTCACTGTAATATGCTGCTGGTTGTACAAGAGATCTCTCGGGCATCTACCGGCGAGTGAGGAACTATTGCGCTCTGCCATCTAGCAGCCACTTGGAAAGTTGACATTGATCTTGATGAATGTGTAGTGTCATGTGCAACTGCTCGCAGTAGCGCGGTTAACAAAAGAAAGATGAAAAGAGATACAGTGGAGTAAATTGCATTCACCGCAAGAGAGGCACATACGTGCAAATTTTATGTAAACTGCACACTTTTATCTTGCTTTCAGCTTGACAAGAAGAGAATGAAGCTGATGCCGCAAGGAACTAACTGCCTACAGGATGTTTATGTATACGAGTTTTCGGAGCTGTTAAAGCAATATGTATAGCAATTTCACAACATAATAACTTTAGTTATTTATGTTACAAGTGTTAAAAGTAGCACATGAGTAGGATATTTGCGAAACAAGGCCGGAGGTTGAGTTGAACAAACCTAATAAGGAAATAAAATAATTTTTTTAACACTCGTGTTATACGTTACTTTTTTTTTTTTTTTTTGATATTTATTAATATTTATAGTTAAACTCAATTATAAATTGAATTTATTGCAGCCATTTCGCAACATTTCTTGTTCAAAGAAATAGTTCTCGTATTTCTCACTAGGAGAAATGTGCAGCATGGACGAAACTTACTTAAACCTCTGAATAATATCGCACCGGTATATGTGATTTGGTGTAGCATTACATTACATATTACATATACTTTTTGTTATTATGTATTTTCTTTATATATTATGTTAAATTGCTGTTTAAAATGTAATTTTCTCGCATTGAAAGATGTTGTAATATGTGCGCTTGGACATAAACAACAATGGGAATAGTTGTTATTAGTTTTCTTCCATTCTAACATGGTTCCAGAGCTGCCAAGATGGTTTAATTGTTATGTAGTATCACTAATTGCACTTTGGTCTTATTCCAATATTTATGTAAAGGGAATGGAGGAATGTAAAATGAAGGAAGTATGCAATGCATTATAAAGCATGTTATACGAACATGTATTATGAGCTGGCTTTAATCAGTGTGATAAAAACCCAAAGTTAGCCCTTAGGGATTGAATTAACTGCTTAATCCATAAGAATTTAATAATGACAATAAGGCAGGTAATGATATCATGATACTTTCAAATTGTAGAAGGGAGACACAAGACAATTGAGCGAGCCTGCTCAGGAGTAACTTCCGAGACTTATGTTTGTACAGGCACGAGTTCGATCTCACCGAAAACTACAATATCAATTAAACTGATGGTATAGACATCTTAAGCCTGCCATAATAGTGGGGAGCTGTATGTGTAGCTGTGTGATTTCTTATCAGTATCATAATGAACAATTTTTATATAAGAACCGGGAGCTAGATGCTTTATTGTGTGTGCATACACTAACTGGTTCTTATTCCTAAAATCCGTTTCGAGATGGGTATGCTTCTCAGCGAATCCAATGATATCATCGCAGCTAACATTGTGTGTTTAAGAACAGCTTTTAAACGTAGACGCTATACGTGCATTAATTAAAACGTTAACAGTAATGAAAATGTACTTCTTCTTCTTCACAAAAAAGACCTGGAATTCCAATATTTGTCACAGAATTATAAGGTAATTATGTAGAACACCATATTTATTAGGGGAAGAAATCGTATTTCTTTACTGTGGTTTTAGATTTTGCCTGTTTATTAATGGTTTCTTAATAATAGTCAAGCATTATTATTATTATTATTATTATTATTATTATTATTAAATCCCTACATCATGTTTAGCTAGAAAGGTAAAGTTTCTGAACTTTACAGTAATATAAAAATTAGGTTAAGAAGTTGGCGAGGTAGTTTAGTTTTATAATTATTACTGCAAATGACTGTTTCTGAAAACCGTATATTGTGTTTTCAGTTCTTTGCACAAATTTTATCGTATAATATCTATTATTTGATAGTCGAAATGAGCGAAGGAAAGAATATATTGTAAAAAATGTGAGTGGTGTTCTGCAAAAGTGCTAGAGGAAATAAACCATTATCCAAGACCAACTTTCACTACACAAACACTACGTCCAGTTGTTAATTTTTCTGTACGGGTATTAATTTTCTTGGTTTCATATAATCCGAAATAATAATAACAAAGAAAGGATTATCCAGTTTGGTATTAGAGAATTAGTATCAGTACTAATTATTATACAGAGGAACACTTTCATTGCTTTTGAGATTATTCTGTAGTGAAAAACCTTGAACAGAACGTCCAGGGTCATTTGGTCAGAATTCTTCGGAAGAATTTGCTTGTATTTTGTATTATAGCCGTAACCTGTGGAACCAGAAAAATAGGCGCTGGCCTTAACTCACACGAGCGAGTAGCGCCAACATGATAGCCAACCGCCACCAATCCCCTGATTAAACTTTAGCGGTAAATATTTCGGAATGCTTGCCAATGAGCCCGGAAGTACAGGCATTTATTTTGGTTAAAATAAACAAAAAACTTACAACACAGAAAATAGGCAGTAATATAATTAAAATGACATTTATTAAAAGCGAAAACAGAGAATATTACCATTCATTGTTATTGGAAATAGATATTTAAGATACTTAATAAAATTTATCACATAATTAAAGTACTTAAGCTTACAGCTTCTTGCTTACAAGCAACAGCAAGATGTGTTTTTAAGGTATCAACTGTCATAATCGGCCGCTTGTCAGAGAGAACACTTTTTATCATGGAGAAAGAACGTTCTACGTCCACTGAAGTGAATGGAGTAAATTTAAAACAAGATATTTCGGAAGGAATTATACCATTTACAACAGAACATTCACCTTTTAGAAAGTCATGGAAATTTGATCAAGACAAAGTAAACTAATTTTGAATAGTCCTGGCGAATGAGCAAAAGATGCGCAGTGGTTTTTGATCGAGTCATTTTCTATTTATGCATTTATTGTGGAATCAGATTAGTATCTCTCTTAATACCGTGCTGAACACATTGTAGGGACGGTTTATTTGCACAGCTGCACCGCTCTCATCTTTCTATGCCCGAGGTAACCGTGCATTCCTTTCACTAATGAAGGTTCTGCTATTTTAAGAGCATAAGTGAGTAGGTTGAGGAGAAAGTTTTGACAGCTTGAAAAGAAATAAATTTAAAACAAGAATCTCAATAAATAATTTTGTAAGGTAAACATGCCATTTAATTTTCTTCGATATATTGAAATTCTTTATGTGCTATTTAAAATGCGTAAATAATAGCAGAAAATATTCATAATGGTCTAAAACACGCAAAAGAAGAAAAAAAATTTAAATCTTAAAGTTGGTAACGGAAGCCAAAATAGAAAAAAAAAAAAAAAAAATTCAAATAAAAACTGGCCCTACAGACACCAAATGCTGGGAAACTGGACATTTCTATCTGAATCTTAAATATATTCACCCATAAAATTCATTTTGCCCAGCTTCTGCATATTATTAGGGTTTCGACCTCCTTGGTCTAATAGTTAGCTTTGCTGATTGCTGGCTGGGAGGCCTGAGTTCCATTCCTGGTACCTATTTAGAAAATTTTGTAAGTTAGGGAGGTCTGAAACGGTCCACTCGTGAGGACAATTGTAAAGATGCCTGAAGAGGTTGCGTTCTTCAATCACGAAAGCCGCACGATAGGCCGGGCCGGCATGCTGATCACATGCCCCCTGCGATACTGCCCTCTATCAATGAAGTCTTAAGACGTATATATGCTTGACAGCTGTTTAATTTATTAAAATAGCAGTAATAAATATTCTCTATTTGTATTCAATTATTATGCGTACCCTTTATTTATAATAGGAATCTAAAACAATGCAAGAAATTCATCCATTTTGTGACATGCGCACTCTCACCCAATACCCAAGCTGTCCCTACAGCAATTACGTGGTGAAAGTAATACTGAAGAATAACGTTGTTAAAACAATCAGTGTTTTCTTTAATGTAGGCCATGACATTGATATAATGTACGAAATATTCATATTATCTCTATACTCCCTGAAAGTCTAACAAAGTCACAGATACACACTGTGCAAGTAAATTTTTAAATGTAATGGAAGATGTACATTGGGACGTTTCGTGAAAGAAGGAGGTAAGTCAGGAAACTTCAACAACTTGGTAGCAGCTGTTTTTCTATGTTTTTCGTATATCTCTCGCCTATTCTGTGAACTACAGCCATTGATATGGCTCCCTTTGACATTATAACAAATTTTATAAGTTGGTGACATAATCATTTAGTACAATTTTCATGTAAGAGAAATCTATGCTACATACTGAAAGCTAATTTCTTGTTCCTAAGTGCCAATCGAACATATGCACTGTAAAACAGTATGCATATTTGTTTAATCATTTTCAAATTGAATAAGAAAAGCTTGAAAACGTTCTGAGACTTGTATTTTACTGAAAATTCAACAATATTAAACAATATATGAACTGTATTAAAATATTTCTTATATTATTTTTTATGAGCAGCGCAAGTATTTCGTAGAAAGTTGATATTTTCTCGAACTCTAGCACTGGATAAAATAAAAAAAAAAAAAAAAACAGAATGTATTTGTAATAATACGAATAAAAAAAAAGAAGATTTCAGGGTTTACTACTCAGAACAGTTTCAAATGAATGAGAGTAAGAATAGCTTGAAAACATTCTGAGAATTTTATTTTACTGAAAATACAACAATATTAAACAACGTATGAGGTGTATTGAAATATTTCTTATATTATTTTATATGAGCAATATATATGTAGTATGCAAGTAGAAAGTTCACATTTTCTCAAACTGCTGCATTAGACAACAATATATTTAAAATAATACCAATGACAAAAGAAGATTTACGGATCTTCAACAGTAAACAAAACAAAAAAAAAACTTGTAGCTTGTTCTCTTATGGAAAATATACGAAGGACTGTTCGCGATAAACAGGTACAAAAATAAAGAAACATAACTTTTATAGAAAAAATCGTTGAATTTTTACAACAACCTCCTTTCAAGTCTATACACTTAATTCAGCGATTTTCTAATTAGTTTATTCCATCCATAAAATACCACATCTTCAGCTCTGCAAAACACTAGTTCGTTTCGGCGGCAACCTCTTCATTTGATGCTAATGTCTTTCCTGATAGCCGTTTAAGGTACCAGTAAGTATTCCAAGGTAGTCAAATTCGGAGAGTATGGGGAGGAGGGCATACCTTAAATCCAATAATTTTGACTTCTCAATCACAGACTTGTTCGCTCCAACGTTCTCGAAATGGAACAGGGCCTTTTGCTGCGCCAATGAGGATGTTTCTTCATGATCGCATCCTTTAATTGCTCCAGTAACACAGCGTAATGTTCACCGCTATAATTTTGCCCATTTTAAAAAATTAATTTGACATTATACCGTGACAATCCCAAAATACAACCACCATAACCATTACTGACAGTTTTGCCTTCTTTGGAGCGCTTTCTCCTGTCGACGATAACTTTTTCATTTGCAAATAATTATGCAAAGTGCCCTATGTCCAGAAATACCCACAGCTTGAGCAATCTCTTGTTCCTTCAGTTTCCAATCGCTCAGCACCATGTCGTGATTTTGTTTTCAATAATTTCGGGATCATTACCTCGACAGTACTTTCGAAATGGTCCGCATCGCTTGTGCTCGTTTGACCACATCTAAATTCTCAAGCCATTTATTCACCATCTAAACAGTCGGTCCTGGTGGTGTAGTGGTAACCATACTTGCCTTTTAAACCCAAGGTCGCGGGTTCAAACTCAGCCAGGCTGGACTGATTTTTTTCGGGCGTAAAAATCCTAAGTATGACTTCCTTCGGAAGGGAAGTAAAGCCGTGGGTCCCGTGTCGTACATTTACGGTACGAAAATCAGCCTCAAGCCTGAAAGAAGAGGCCTCTTGACCAAAATTTGTCGGCTGTTTCACGCCCTGAATTGATTGAGACGCTGATGACCTGAGATGTTAAAGAGGGTGTGTAAATAAAAACAAATTAAATAGAACAATTCTAAACAAGGGTGCAGATTCACCGTAATATTTGTGCAGCTTTGTCTTAGTTTCTGCGGGCGTTGCTCCTTTCAAATGTAATGTTTTTTTAATATTCGAAATTCGCATTTTTCAATTTGAACGCTTGTTTACAAATTTAAGCATGAAAATGGCTCGCTTCGTGACTGTTTATAATCATGTATGTACACCACCCCCTCAACAGTTATTACGTTGCTAAGGTAGCGTTGAAAACAATCTAGTGCTACCATCTTTCGAGTTTGCACGGACTTATCGAATAGCCGTCGTATATCCAATTCGTAAACGTTGAATGAAATGCCAAGCAGCATACGAGAAAAAATATCCAACATATCGGAAGTTGAGCAATAATACGTGAATCAAAATTCATTTAAAAGGCTGCTTCGCAGGGAATATTTTTAACTTCGTATAGAGTATATTTTTCTTGTAGTGCGGGCAGTGTAGTGTGGCAGTGCGGGCCGGTAGTGTGCAGCTATGATATCCAATTTACTCCTGTAAGCGTAGAATGATAAAAAGTATGCACTGTATTAGTATAATCGCTGCAATGAAAAGATTATAAAAGTTAATATTGTTCATATATATACACATTCTTTATAAATATACACCTATACATGTTCAGATTTTAAACAGGGGCAACAAGTTAACTATTTCAAGAAAATGCCAGCAGTTGGTAAAAGACTCATGGCAGACCACACACATACGAACAGTTCTTCAGTACATACAGGACTCTGTTCCTCAAGAACCCCTCATATTTGTGTGTTGTTTCTTCCCCAAATATTATATGTCGAAATATATAAATTAGGCATACATTTGGTTAGCCTGGTGGTCTAGTGGTAACCATACTTGCCTCGCAAATCCAAGATCGCGGGTTCAATTCCGGCCACGATCGATGGATTTTTTCAGATGTAAAAATGTTAAGTATGGATTCCTTCGGAAAGAAAATAAAACCACGGGTTCCATGTCATACATTTACGGCACGAAAAAGAACCTAAAGCCTGAAAGAAGAGGCCTCTGAGCAAAACTTTTCGGTCGTTTCAGGCCCTGAATTGAATTGGACGCTGATGACCTGAGATGTTAAAGAGCGTCCGTAAATAAAACAAATAAAAAAAGACCTACATTGAACAGGGGCAATGCAGCAGAAAAAACGTAAAAGAAAAATAATATGTACATGCATACATTATCTTGATTAATTTTCTTTTAATTTTATAAACTTTCTATTGTGTAAAATCAAAGTTAATTTTACATTAAACTCTTTTTAAGAATACTGTTGCCTAAAATATACTTATTTTGAATTTAATAATTATATCGTTATTTATAATATAAGAAGAGGCAATGCGTTTATTAAATAAACATATTACTTACATAGCTAATAGTTTTAATGAATGTACTGCCTCGAAATATTTTAGGAATAACGATATAATGACTTCTGTAATGATTAAATGCTCTATCCTCGCAAGCCTATTATGCTAAGTCTCCTTTGCTCAGGATATTGATGTTTGTAATGTTTGTTGATACTTTTTAAACCGATTAATATTCTAAAATTATGAAAATTTAGTACATTATGTACACATTTATTTAATAAAAGTAATTTCAAAAGTATTACACATTTCTTTTCTTTTATATTTCCACTCAACTTCTGCTTTGTTGAAAAGCCTATACTAAGTCACCTTTCTAATATGCTACCCCACTTAGACATATTTGGAATGCCTAGTGATAAATGGAGTTATGAGGTTGTGCTCCAATTAAAAAAAAAAAACATCACGGGTTCAGAAGCGAACTATTTTTTTTATCCATATTCCTCAAGTTAAAAACGCATAGGCTATAGCTGCACATTTTTATTATTCATATTAATAAGTTGTTGAAGATAATGTGTTATCTGTATTACATAAAATAGGTTAAAAAACTGTTTTGAAAATTCAGTTTATCTCATTTCATGTCTATGTGACACAGGTTCCCAGGGGTGTGTTCTGCAGGAGGTTGTTTCAACACTTAATTTTCTATCACTATTAAAAATTCCGCAAGTCTTATGCCTATATCTGCAGGGACTTTGTTTGCAGTATCGAGTAGGAGCCTCTTGTCCATAAGAGCCATTGTGTGCCTACGCCTTCCCCCCCAAATGGCGTTTAAAGCTTGTTTTTACTACTAAGGCATCGCAGGCGGTGAGCATGACGATACATGAAATGAAATGAAAAAATCTCGTCATATTTCATTTGCTTTCATATAATATAATATAATATAATATAATAATATAATGTAAAAAATTAAAAGCATAAACTGAAACGGTTGAAAGTATACGACAATAGAAGAAAAAAAAAATTGCAGTAAACATGGATCCGCGAACAAGCCGTGCGCGATATTTATTATTGAAAATGTGTGGTTATGAGTCACCATTGACTTCATTGGATGTACATGTCATGTGCGTCATTCGTTGGTCCGCGATGTGCTCGTTGTTTACAAAACTGAACATCTAACGCGGAGATTTGATCCAAGATAGATAGGTCGAGAAGGGTCTGTACCTTGGCCTCCACGATCACCTGATCCCAACCATTTGGATTTTTCTGTCTAGGGTCAGCTCAAAAGCGTAGTGTACAGCACTCCCGTTGATACGGTTGAAGTATTGGAGCAGAGATGTGTACATGCTTGTCAAGATTCCAAGATGTTCCGGGGGTGTTTGAAGGAATTCGAAAGTC
The DNA here is from genome assembly GCA_030762175.1 of Metallyticus violacea. Classification (NCBI taxonomy): domain Eukaryota; kingdom Metazoa; phylum Arthropoda; class Insecta; order Mantodea; family Metallyticidae; genus Metallyticus; species Metallyticus violacea. The sequence continues at coordinate 50,484,508 of CM060833.1, read as the reverse complement.
ACTGCAGAGACGAGTGCAGTATTGCATCCAGATGCAAGGACGACACTGAACACCTCCTTTAACAGATAAGAGTGTACAGTACATAACATTAACACACTGAAGTAGAATTGCACTCCTCGTTAAGTTAAGCTATGAGTGAATGTTGAGCCAACTTAGAATGGAAATTAAACGAATAGTCTACTTTTCAAATTAATTTATACTAAATAGGTAGATGTTTCTTAATGAACTCAGTGGCGGCTTGTAACCACACATTTGCAATTATCTCGCACTGACTCGTTTGCGTACCCATGTTTACTTTTTTGCCTCTATTATCGTATACTTTCAACGTTTCACTTTGCGCCATTAAATGTGTGTGTGTGTGTGTGTTCTTGTTGATTTGGTTTATTTATGGACACTCTTTAACAGCTTAGGTCATCAGCTGTCATGGGACATTCAATTCAGGGCGTGAAACGGCCGACAAATTTTGCTCAGAGGCCTCTTCTTTCAGGCTTGAGGTTCTTTTACGTGCCGTAAATGTATGACACGGGACCCATGACTTTACTTCCCTTCCGAAGGAAGACATACTTAGGATTTTTACGCCCGAAAAAAATCTATCAAACCTGGCCGGGTTTGAACCCGCGATGCTTTTAGAAGGCAAGTATGGTTACCACTATACCACCACGACCGACAGTGTATGTGTAAAACATGGGCAAACTTGCAATTATTTCAATATATTGTACTATATTTGATTTGGGGTGATGATGTTTCTTGTGAATTCGTGAAATAACTGTTTTATTTCATTTTGTGTTAATTTAATATAAAGAGAATGAATGCTATACAAAAGTACATTCGAGGCCTTTTCCGTAAGAGAAAATGGAATTGAAATACTCGAGACCAACTCCAATTATTTATTTGAGTAACTCGTGATTTCAAAACACAGGAAGTATGCAATGGTTTCCGTAGAGACAAAATTCGTCCTGCAGATTTCAGACTTAAATCAAAGCTTCGTCCACATATTTATTGTCATGAAAACCAGAAGAACGTATTTTTTTATTTAAATAAGTGCCTTACAGCGATATTTTATTAAATCTGTTGTTACTCTCAGCTACGCACATATGAGTATTCATTCTAATTAATAAGATTCTCGCAGCCTGGAGTCTGTATTTAGCGGTAGGAGTACTGTGCTTATCTGAATTTAAAAATGTAGTCCTTGACTAGTGGTACAATATGAGCGTGGATGTTCACGTGAACGAGAAAGATTCCTTCAGCTACGGAATCTTTCTTTTTCACATTAACATCCACGCTTGATTGATGCTCACAAAGGATTGATTCCAGGGGCAAGAAAACCAACTCCTTTCTCTCTTTTCATTTGAACAATTTTTGGAGATATGTGGTTTCGTCTTCTGAAATGGGAATTTTGCTGATTTGCATCTGTAGTCAAGAGAGATATAGTGCGTTGCAGCAGATTTTTAGAATCAGTGTTAAATTTGTATTATAAAATTGTTTTATTTTAGTCCTAGCAAACACATATTCACATGGAAATGATTTTGTATGCAAGTCTCTTTTCCACTCTCTACATACAAAAATTTGGAAACTTTGATTAGTTCGTGTAAGCATTTCTTACATACCATGCAACCCAGTGTTTGAGGTCTAAACATCAGCTCTATTTTCTAACTAAAGGGAATTTTGGCCGAGCGGAGTTACTCGAGGACTCGCGATCGGCAGATTCCGAGTTCAAATCGCTTGGGGCCGAACATTTTGACTTTGGTTTTTTTTTGTTGTTTCCCCTGGCCACTTAGGCAAATGCTGGGATGGATCTTTGTATTCCGAGAATTTTCCGCTCTCCTATTTCAAATCTTTTTTTCCGTTCCGTTAAAGGGTCGCAAATACCAGAACGAGATGGGCTGGCGCGATGTGACAGTGGCTTGTGCTTTGCCCCTGCGTCTGGTATGGAAAGGACCTTCTGAGAGGCTCAAACTCCTTAGAGGGAATGTTATATTTGGAAACATGTTAGGGACACCATCTGCATCTGTGCCTCACCGACCGGTATCTCCCCCACTTACTTGTGCAGTTGTCTTCATTGAAGGCGTAGACACAAACGGCCAGCCGTTGACCATGACTGAAGTACCGCTCCTAACAATCCAACAATCCAAAGGTGATTTCGAATACGTTTCTGTTCCACATTAGATATTTGCTTGTTATTAGCGAGATTCAACATGGGATGAAATTTGAATTCATTTCTTTTTTAATTTGTTTTATATGCTTGAACGTTATCTCTTTTATTGCTTTTAAATCTTTAGTGTAAGCCTCCTACAGAGAATTAAGTTGCATGTCTTTTCTGTTTCGTTCTTGCAGTCAACAATTCCCTCGCTACAATCATGTATTTGAGTACTCGGAGGTAACTGGAAGTACTCGTTCATGTATGAAAGTTAAGTCACTTGTTGGAATGTTTAGCTCTGACTTTCCATTTTGTGGACATTGCTGCTTTTGTTCTCAGCTCAGGTTGCAGTTTCAAAAGTGAATGATTCAGCGTTGTCCCCTTTATCCTTTTGCTTCTTGGAGAGAGGATTACTGGATTTACTCACGTATAAAGGAAAAATGCAATAAGAGTTCTTTTTTTTATACTGAAGGGTTAAATGCTACTAAAACACGAAGATGAATAGTTAGTACACTAAATAATATGATATTTCATGAGAACTAAATTAATTATATTTTATTTTACCTAATACCCAACTGTTTACAATAAATATAAAAACTCGTTTAAATTTATCATCTCTTCCATTATGGCGCGTCTGATTATGTACAGCGATACTAAAGGCCACATGTCTTCAATTCATTCACGCAGTTTGTTGGTTACTAATTGAAAATTAATTCTACAATATATCGGTCATGTTGCAGTACACAGACATTTGTGGCCAAGCCATGGGAGAATATGAGATCCTAATACGGCCAGGATAATCTTCTCTGGGGTTTTATTGAAGTTCTCCTCCGTTTTCATCTTTAGCAAGTGTTGGGAAAGTACTCTATATTTACATCAGTAAAACTTTCTTTCCCCCAAAAAATTCCTAACTCAAACCATAATTTTATTTTATGTATCATCAGTTTACACCATCTGTAATGCCAAGGCATTAAAAAGGGATTTTAAACATTGTTAAAACAAGGGTATTGTTAAAGGCTTTTAACTAAGGACAGTATAGAACGGAGAAAGTCCCCTTTTGTGTCTAAGTTTCCCAAGACGAGGATCTCAGGGAGGAAGATGTGAAGGCGTACAAGACGTAAGACTTCGCCTAACATTTCCCAGAAACCAGCAGTCCTACGGAGCCACAGCCATATCGACACCCAACCAGAACCCGCCAGACTCCAAGGCAAAACCTGTCCAAAAAGCAAATTCACTGCCACGCACATCACCAGACCACCTCACCTGGCTCTTTCTACCCTGCAACCAGAACTATGGAATTAAATTGTATGTAATGAGAGAGGGGAAATTCTTGAGAGGAAATATCTATCCCCAGTACTGGCCTAAGTAACTAGGGGAAACGAGAAAAAATTGAAGGCCTGGATGGCCGGCCCTCAGGAATTTGAACCTTCGGAATGTATATCCCAATCGTTACCGCCTTAGCCACCTAGTTAGGTTGCTGAATAAAGTACTGCATTTCTAAGTTACAGATCTCTAAACTGATGATGGTATTCTTTTCCCTATATTAAAAATAGTTATTTAAGTAAAATGGATGTCTACTAATGGATATAAGACGAAAAAAGTAGACTCTTATACTAATGGTATTATTTGTAGTACTCTATAGACCACAAGTTTAACAATTATGCAAATGCGTTTGGAGTGCGTCAGCGCCTAAAGTAACATGACATTAGCCTTTTCAGAGCGAGAGAAAACTCTGAAATGAACCACACAGTTAAAGTTCTAAAACCGAATATCCGAAACGCGAGATGCTCCATTTGCAGCCACCAGTAAATAGCTGGACAAATTCCTTACATAATATGACATGGATTTTACTACCATGTTAAGTGAAACGGTGGCAAGTACGATTTATAAAAATATTATTTAATGATATTTAACAATAATTTCTGCTTATTTTACTAATTTTGTCACTGCCAGGTAGCAGTACTGTTTTGGTGGAACCATGAATATTTTAAAGATGAGAGTATAATTTGAATTTTGATTTAAGCTGCAGGTTTCTTTTTTTTCGGGAGGGTAGTCAGGTCATTACTAACGATTGCGAATTTTTATTGGTTAGTAGATGTGGTTTCGTGGAGGTTTTTGCTTCGTTAAGGGACTTTTTTGTTTTTGTTTTACGTTTCTCATTCATTTGAAACTGTTTGGCAGTGATAGAACTGAGTTGCTATTTCGAAGATACTGGTGAAAATTTTTCATTAAGCATGGGGATTTTTAAAGGTTCTCATTCTTTGGCAGTGGAAATAGTTTTACGGAAAACAAGAACAAAGCGGGAGAAGAACTTATAAGAAAAACATGCTAAGAGGAAGGCAAAACGCTCATTATACAAAGCTCTGTTTTCAAGAACTTTAATAAACTGAGGCGTAACTTATAGTTACACTGCTTCCCGTTTTTTTTTTTGCAGTTTTTTTGACTAATTAGGACACTGTGCTACCTTGACCATTTGAGAAAGGGGAAACATTACGTGGCTGTACAATTGAAGAAAGTGACTGCAAACAATAGCGTGGGATAGTCCGTTAGAACAGAAGAAATGTTTGCTGGAAGGTTAAGAACCGCTTGAGAGATATGGATAGGAAACAGACAATTGCGCAGCGCAGGGAGATGATTTCGCGGGAAGTACAATCGGTGCTCAGATCTGAATGATAGACGTAGTAGTACATTAAAATGCTTGTGCTATCCTTCCTAACCAGGGCCTCGCATGTTTCACTAGAGGCATGGCGGATTATTAAGGCAATAAATGAAAATAGGGTGAAAATTAGTTCCAATTAGTGAAAATTACCGATAAGAAGGAAGGGGGTGTGGTGTTAGGTGTGGGGAACAAATTGAGCGAATCTTGCTATGCAAAATTCCTACTGTTATTACTTTTCTATCTTAATTTATTGCTTTTATTTATTATTTTTACTTAATTGTTAAAAATACATTTTAAGCTATATTTTATTAAGGAATATTTAGTATCTAATCTAATATCTTGTATTAAATCATCTTAGTCTCACGTATCGCCACGGGTGGCCGAGGTCGTTAAATCGCGGACTCGTGAGTGGGAGGTCTGGGGTTCGAATCCCGCCAGGACCGTCTTCCCTGACTGGGTTTTTTGCAGGGTTTCCTCAGTCCTCATAAATGGCAAATGCCGAGGAGGTACCCTAAACTTAGGCCTGGAACGTTTCCTTCCTTAAAAATAAATCCTTTCCCAATATATCATTTCATGTATCACCAGTGTCCATCGCCTGTGGTGCCTCTGTAGCAAAAACGGGCATTAAACACTATTCATTCATTCATTATTAGTCTCACGTATGGTCTAATAGACCCGTGCACTTATTGGAGATTTATTGTAATGGCGTATACACTTCTAATACTGTTTCTGCTTGTTTACCTCAGAGATTTCTTCAATTGTGATTATAACTTTCCTCGCAGTTAATAGGAGTTTATATTCTTTAATAGGGAAGTATTTATCGACCATATGTCTAAGTGAATGAAACTAACTTTGATAAATGAAAATTTTAAAAGGACATATTTTTTCAAAGCTTTTATTTTGGGGTACTAACACATGTTAGAGAAACGTTTTCAAAAATAGAGCAACGTTTCCACCAAATAAACAAAAAATGTTCTCTCAAGGTGGTCAATTTTAACACAAGTCTAGCTTGCCGGACATACGGTGGGATATGGGCACTTATCTGTTATAGTGCCGAACGGAAGATGTATTGATTTATCCACAGAATGTTGTGTGATCATTTATGTAATTATGTGGCATCTTTATGCTTTCATATTAACTTAGTACCTATTACTGGTGTTAGCAGGATTTGAGCAAATACTGCTTCTTAAACAGATGGGAGCTATAAACATTCAGTTATGCATAAAAAGTATTGCCCTTATGTGTTTCTCTGCAGTTAGCTTCTTCATTTTGCACTATTTCTCATACTGATATCACAGAATTTCGTAGAATTAAGAATTACATAGTTTATTTAGACAAAATCCTCTAACGTTGCAAAAACACTATGCTCAATGCTTTTACAAAAGCTCAAGGTACACAATTCTGCATAAATCAGTATTCAAGATTATGAAAGTAAAAGGCCTTTGATGTGTAAAACTAGGTAAATAATAACATAACACCTCCTTGTACTGTTATGGATAGTACGGCTATGATGGTGGAAAACCTAGTGGGGGTGGCACAAGCGCTAACTGTTGAAACTGGTATTTAGGAGGTCCTGGGTTCAATTCCTGCAGGACCTGTCATCCTGAATGTCTTTTTTTCGTGTTTTCCCCTGGTCCCTTAGGCGAATGCTGGGATGGATATTTACTTTCCACGAATTTTCCGCTCTCCCATTTAATGTCATTTCATTGCGTTGTTTCTCTTAAGGGTCGAAAGTGCCGGGGCACGGTGGGCGGGCGCGGTGTGATCGTGGCTTGCGCTTTAGAAATGTTTCTGTTCCGGCGTAGGAATGGAAGGAATCTTTTTAAGGGCTCGAACAACTTGGGGGAGGTGCTCAATTGGCGTCGGGGTGCTCTATTTGAATACATGTAAAGAACCCCTTCGCCTGATTCCTTCTTCCCGGAGGTGCCCCTATGGAGGACGTATACACAAAGTGCAACCGTGAGCATAGCTCAAGTACCAAATCCATCCTACTCCGCATCAGGTCATCCATCCTACCATCCGTGATACTTAAACCTGACTTAGGGTTACATTTTTTAGAAGTTCTATGTAAAGCGCTGTGACGTACAAAATTACAAAGCACCGGGTCTGTGGGATCACAACTACACCATGTGGTGTATTCAGCATATCTTCGTTCGGCACCTTAACAGAAAAGTATATGCAGATTTTATAATTCATGTAACTTCATAGTATAGTCTACATAACACTTTTCTGTGTTTGTCAAAGAAATAATGATAATAATAATATTAATAATAATGATGACGATGATGATGATGATGATGATAATAATAATAATAATAATAATCGTACAACTCTTACAACGATAAACAAGAGTTACATAATCAGCAATTAAATGGGGAAAGAGGTATTAAAACAGTTTTTTAACCCAAGTTTTGCTCCCATCCTTGCTACAATCGGAACTATTTACCACACTTGCTATGGGGACTCTTAGTATCTGTAAAATGCAAAGGAATTTTTTTTTAAATTTAAAAACGTCCTAAAACGCTAGTATTGTAAAGTTATTACATATTAAGTGAAAGTAATGTTGCATTTTGTGGTTACTAAGCCTCTAAAACTTTCAGAGTTTATCTTCAGAGACAGCTTGGAACCAAATTACCCGTTTGGGAATCAATTTAGATAATGCCCCAGGCAGCTGTCACAGATTCTTAAAATTGAAAGAATTAATGATGACATAAATAATTTTACAGCCGATATTGTAGTGAGGGAAAATTCCGGCAAAGGCATTAGTGAACTTCTTTCTCATTGGTTAAGATGGGAATACTTGTTAAATGTCCACATTTTGGTTTCTATGCCCAGGTTACCAAGTGAAACTTCCAAGAACGCTGCCTTAAGCAGTAATTTGTTTTGTCGGGTGATGGCATTGTTTTGTTTTAGACCTGTCTCCTAATGACAATATACCACCACCCGGATGTTATGTCGATTTATATTTAAAACAACAGATCTGTTTTAAGTAAAAATCAATATAGAAAAAACTGCAAGTATTAACGGAGAAAAAATAGGATAAAATTTATGCTTGCTGAGAGTCTACTACAGGAAGTAATCGAAGTGATTAGCACAACTGGTAGAAGTGTCAAAATATTCTGTTCACAATGGAACAATATATATTTTTTTTAATTCAAGCTGTATAAAATTCGTGCAGTCCCGAAAACACACCACCAGATGTGCAATTAAGAATTACCTATACTTTTTGAAACTGGTTTCAGGAGTCTGTTCATGATAGAATAATCCATCTATGGTGTTCACTAAATGCTTAAAAGAAACAAATTAAACTTATTTTATGCAAGATACTGCTACTGCACATCATATATAGAATCTTTTAATTACTGAGATTTGTCTAGTCTTTGGCCATTGAATAGTGAGTTGTGGTTTGTGACCTCTTAGACCCCCAATAGGGAACCATGCCCTTTTTTATTTGTGCGGACAATTTGAAGCATGTTAGAATAATTTCCAAACCCTTGCCGAACTAAAGCAGAATAAAGTTCGTCATTTGTGAAGGTTACTACAGAGCCCTACAGCAGAGAAATTTACATATTGAGTATACAGAAACTGGGAGGAAGCAGTGACTCGTGTGTCTACTATTGGGAAATTGTTATCTATAGTGCTGCTAGAGGGCTTTTTAGATTTTACTGTTCAGGTATATCCCCCTCCTAATGGTACGATTTCCTTGATTTGCAGAAACTATTTTTCTTATTTAGTTAAATGATATATGCGAAGTTTCGATGCGAAAGTACAAATAAATAATTGTTCCACTAGAGCGATATTTATATTTTGTATTTCAGATAAACTCCCATCCCTAATAGTATAATTTCGTTGTTTTTCAGAAAATATTTTTCTTATTTAATTTTAATGGCATATGCCAAGTTTCATGGAGATTAAACAAATATTGTTATCGCTAGGGGGATGTTTAAATGTTCGCTTTAAATTAACGAACTCATGAATTATTAATTGATTGGTATATGCCGAGTTTCATTCTTTCGGAATTCGCTAATAGGAATGAATTGTGTTTAACGCCCATTTTGCTACAGAGGCACCACAGGCGATGGACACTGACATGAGATGAAATGATATATTGGAAAAGGATTTATTTTTAAGGAAGGAATCGTTGCAGGCCTAAGTTTAGGGTATCTCCCCGGCATTTGCCATTTATGAGGACTGAGGAAAACCTGGAAAAAACCTCAGTCAGGGAGGACGGTCTTGGCGGTATTCGAACCCAGATCTCCCGCTCACGAGTCCGAGACTTAACGACCTCGGCCACCCGTGGCGGTTCGCTAATAAGGAAAGTCATAACATTTCACATGAGTTGCATTTTATCGTGTTTCCAGAAACATATTTTGAAGATTTGAGGCATACTTAGAAGCAGATGAATGAATGAATGAATGAATGAATGAACGAATGAATGAATGAATGAACGAACGAACAAACGAATGAATGAATGAATGAACGAATGAATGAATGAATGAACGAACGAACAAACGAATGAATGAATGAATGAATGAACGAATGAATGAATGAACGAATGAATGAATGAACGAACGAACGAATGAATGAATGAACGAATGAATGAACGAATGAATGAATGAATGAATGAATGAATGAATGAACGAACGAATGAATGAATGAATGAATGAATGAATGAATGAATGAATGAATATATCATAGGGGTAGCAAATCCCATGTTTTTTACTTGGTTTGTTTACGAACGCTCTTTAACATCCCAGTTCATCAGCATCCCATTCAATTCAGGGAGTGAAACGGCCGATTAATTTTGCTTAGAGACCTTTTCTTGCAGGCTTGAGGTTCTTTCGGTGCTGTAAATATACGACACGGGACCCATGGCTTTACTTCCCTTCCAAAGGAAGCCATACTTACGATTTTTACGTTACGAAAATATCCATCGATCCCTGCCCAGGATATAAGGCCTATGAGCCTTAATCTATTATATCATATTCCACATGCTAAATTGTTTTCTATAATAGATTAAGGCTCATAGGCTTTAAGAGGTCCCGTGTCGTACATTTACGGCACGATAAAGAACCTCAAGCCTGAAAGAAGAGGCCTCTGAGCAAAATTTGTCGGCCGTTTCACTGCTTGTTTATTGTCGCTTTGAGCCTGCGGTTATTTTTCAAGGTCTTTAACGTCTTTGGCTATTAGCGTCCCATTCAATTCAAGGCGAGATTGAACCCACGATTTGGCCCTATGATACCACTAGGTCGGACCTGGTAGTTCATGAATTTTAATGTAAAGTCACATATTTGTGACCCCTTTTTATATTATTATTATTATTATTATTATTATTATTATTATTATTATTATTCCAGTAATTGAGAAGTAAATTATTAGGCCAGTTGAAAAAAAGTTGTTAAAAACATCTATTTCTAATAGAATTGGGTTATATGTACCACACACACACACACACACACACACACACACACACATACACACACACACAAACGAATTAAAGCTTGTAGACAACAATAAAAATACTTTGTGTTTTAACGTAATATTAATATAAATTTTTATCTTAGTAATAGTAAGTGAAAAAAGTGAAAATATTGGGAAAAATTCTTTCGATAATATACGTAAAGTAATTCCAGCCAATAAACACCCATAAAGAGTTTAAATTAAAGTTGTAGTATAAAATTTCTGTTGAAACGGCATGATTTGGTTAAAAGCATTTTAAATTAAATAATAATAAACCCTTCTAACGCTTATATTACGGGAAATTGTGGATTTACTTCTGTAAGTGGGTTTAGTAACTAAGGCTACTTTATTATAAAATACCGAAATGAGGACACCGCTCTCGACAATGAATGAGCCAGTATGCAACGTTTTAAGGATGTTAGTACCTCTTGTGTATAATTAATTATGTTAATATTTAGTAGCTAATTACAAAACATTTTTACTTTGTTTATAAAAAGTACTGAAAATGTGTAAAGTAACATTATAAATACAAATTAAACCAAAATACTTTGCGAACGCAATTTAAATTACAATTTACAATTACATTTGTACTTTTTTTTCAGATCATCTGTTTTCTTTTTCAAAATTGCTTTTTTTAATGAAATATGAGCAAAATTAATTGCACCTGAAATGCTTGAAATTAAATTTTACCTGTACAATTGATCTCACTGAATCAACACTTAGTCTTTTTCTCGTTAGATCACTAAGCTTTAATTAAAGAAAAAAAAAACAATTAAACAGAAGTATTTTGGGTTGAAATAGCAAAGAAAAAGTGTTCAATCTTCACTATTTGCGAATACTATTCCTCGCTTCTACGGTTCCCAAGATAGTCTAACCATTAAAAACTTGATTTTAGCAGCCGACTGTACATTTCTCCAAATTGTAGTTACTGATCAAGCTATTTTGCATCATTTGTATGCATAATCAATCAAAAACCTTGATGAAGGCTTCTACACTTTCCCCTGACATGTTTTTATCCATGCACGGGTGTAAGATGTCATATTGCTTACTGTGATGGAACTGGCCGGATTTTCCGGAAAAGGATTCAAAAGGCAGTATTGCCAATTTAATGAAAACTGCAAGGTCACTGCCTCCTAGATTGTATTATCGATTTAACGTGGGAAAAAGTCGTATGACGGAGCAAAGTTTATAAACTGCCGGCCCGCTGCCGTCGACACGAAAGAAGTCAATTTGCACGACTTTAGTCTCGAAAGCGGTCATTTTGCTTTCAATCAACAAATTGCGGCAAATCAATGAATTTTTAAAATGTGACGATCATTCTGCTCAAAATGAGTACATGTCTGCAAAAATGATGACGTATAGGAACCCTAAGTGTAGTAACGTTAGTTTTAGATCTGTAATTCCGTTTCAGGCCACACCTTTCCTGACCCATATGTTCTCTCCATATCATACTTGCTGCAAATATTAAATTATGAATAAATGAATTTTAAAGTAGTTAAACATTGATTTGGAAAAGTTGGGAGATATTTTCAGAAGGTGAATTTTTAAGTATTCAAGCACATGCCTATAATAATAATAATAATAATAATAATAATAATAATAATAATCGTTTATTCGTTCTGAAGGCTAGAATGAAAATTTGGAGATGTGATGCAATGTTTACTTAAAATATGCGGCCACTAGTTCTGTACGAGCGTTTGTATAATGATCGGGCTATGTTTTTCTTACCGAATTGATATTTTTGTAGCACGTGTTTTATTTAACTTGCTACTGCGGCAAAATAGAATATAATTTCAGAGTATAATAGTGCAATGACATTGAATAATAACGGGAATTGATAGCGTGTATATAAGTTGAATGGAATCGAGTTGAGGGTTGTTCACCATCAGATATAAGTTTATTTAATGGAAGTCGTTTTCTCTGAAAATGTTATAGGTTGGACTATATTGCTGGGAATTGGCAACTTCTAGCACCGAACTTCGATTGTTTTGTCCTTATTTTGTCCCTTTTTGTCATTAACTTTGGAACAATAGACGGCGACAACAAAGAACGTTCATTTATCTTTCGCGTAAGGACATAGTTGACTATTCTGATATAATTAAACAAATCAAATTCTTGTACAAGTGTACACATTTATATTAATCGAAACAGTAGCGGTCGGTCCTGGTGGTGTAGTGGTTACCATACTTGCCTCCTCCGCCCAAAACGCAGGTTCGAACCCTGCCAGGATCGATGGATTTTTTCGGGCGTAAAAATCCTAAGAATGGCTTCCTTCGGAAGGAAAGTAGAGCCGTGGGTCCCGTGTCGTACATTTACGGCACGAAAAAGAACCTCAAGCCTGAAAGAGAGGCCTCTGAGCAAAATTTGTCGGCCGTTTCACGCCCTGAGTTGAATGGGACGCTGATGACCTGAGATGTTAAAGAGCGTCCATAAATCAATCAAAAAAAAAAAAAAAAAACAGTAGCGGAAATATAAAACAAATGTCCGGCATACAAATATACTTTCTTAATGCTATACCACTTTCTAACTTGTTTCTAAATTATCTAAAAGTACAATTATACAGAGAACGTAATGCGTTAATTGGATAGCGACCTGTGACAAATGTCTATGATGTAACAGAAAATAAGATATTTAGTGACTGATTAAATAAAATCACTGAGATACAAAACATCGCAAAAACAGCTGCTAGACTGAAGTAGAAATGGGGAGGCCACATAGCAAGGATGCAGGACGACAGATGGACGTATAAGATCACCATGTGGGATACGCGCTTAGGTGAACGACACAGAGGTAGGCCAAGACGGAGATGGGCAGACTTCTACGCGGAACAGGCAGGTTCACAATGGTGTAGAATAGCAAGAAGCAGGAATACATGGATAATCATCGAACGTTACTTTGAAATGAGTGAAATGTGATGAATAAAAGTGTAACAAACTGTAGCATACAGAGTAATACTACTATAGATGCTGCTTTTAGCACATCTGTAATTTTCTAATAGAATTTATTTCTGAAAGACGTTAACTGGCGGTTAATTTTGACAGCTTCAGGGCTTCCTATCTTAACTGAATGTTAGTATTGCTGAAGTATCATGTCCTCATTCCGCACTTGTTTGTGGAAACTGGTTGACCTTCAGTGGAAGTGCGGTCCTGGACTGGAGTTGAAAGTTTCGCTAACACAGGCAATTGCGCTTGTTGAGATACATTTTCTCACCAAATGTTTCAGACGCTTTTCTGCATGTTAAGACTTTCTATTACCATTGATATTGTGGAGTATGCCGCAGTGAGGTATATGCTAGAACAAAGAGTATTTATTTGTGATTGTTATGTACAAAAGAAGTTGTACAAATACTGCAGGAGAGAATTTCATGCCGAATTTCCAACACGATTAACCCAGCAAGTTGGTGCATCTGTCGGCAGTGCGTAAACAGCCACTCAGCTGCTGTCATCTTTATTTATATAAAAATTACTGGTGTACTTGAAATAAAACCCGTGCAGCAGTGAAACAAATATTTGGCAGACAGTTTACAATTTTCGGGTGGATAAATGCAGCTCTCATAGCGGAGGACAAGTACTTCGAGTATTTACTATGATGAGGAATACAGTATTAATTATCATTTACTTCTAAGAAGTAACGGAAGAGACAAGTAAACGTGTGCGGAATGCATAGTGAAATGAGGACGTAATATAAACCTAGTGTTATCGTAATTACTATTATAAATTTTTAGGTATGCAACTAAAACAAATTGATAACATATTTGATATATTGTTGATAAGTTGCTCTCTCACGTATTCCATACATTTAGCAATAATTGATTTAAAAGCCGCTCCCTTTTTCCCTCACACATGACTGAAGTGATTCCTAGTTATTTATCTATAGTACCACGCACTGCCTTCATTTCAAAATCTGCCACTGCTGACACAAAAGACTACTTGAAACTCTCAATATTATGCAAACGAAGCACTGACCCAGTTTTTATTCCTGGGAGTTCAAGTTTGTATTGCTAGAAGACCAATCTTGAGCAATAATAAAATCTGAAATATTTCTCTCAAGTCAAGTCGGGTGAAATTATTAATGGACTGGAGCCGAATCTTGCTGGAAGCTCCAAAGTCTATTCAAACAATCCTGTTCAGATTCTCCACAGGTTCCAGCAGAGTGTTTTGTACACTATGGTGGTTGTCTTTAATAATTTTTGACAAATTTGGAGTTTAGTGACACTTTCATTGTTCACTTCCCTACCAAATCATTGCAGAGACAGGAAGGTGGCTTCTCTGGACGTTTGGGACCGTCTCAAAAGCTTCTCGTCAAGTCGAGACATGCACTCTGTCATTTTATGGCTTTAGCTTTCTTCATTAGAATACTTTCTAATCAGTTGAAAGAATGTTATACTGACATTGTCAGCATAATTCTATAACAGCGGTTTGCGTCTCAACACCCACCAATGCAGTTAAAGTGTACAGTACTGCGACGAAAAGCCTTCAGTCCAAGCACTCTGGACCATCGCTGTCTACCTCAAAGGATTCCACTGATGATGGGCTGACAAAAGTTAAGGTCCTTACATACAGCGGGCTTCCGAATGTTGGATGGTCAACTGCACCAGTTATAGTGAAGTGTTGGACGAGAAGGTTCACAAACTTCCTTTTGTTTTCCAGCTGGAAAATCTCGCTTGCTGATTTTCGAATTCTATGAAGGACTTTCACAGCAAGACGGTTTTTACAATCTTCCCTTTCCGTGGTTAAACCTCAATAATGCACTGTTTTTGCTGCACTTGAACTGTATAATGAAGGTAATAGTGTATGGTACCAAATTTTTTATCTGATTAAAAGCACCTTGTGCAGTTCCTTCCAAAATTTTGTAACAGTTTATAGCAATAATAGGCATGTTTTATAATTATACTGATATAAAATTTAAATTGTTTTCTGTGCTGTTTATTTATTATTTCAACGCTGCTAATTTAAACCCGAGTTTACTTTTTCTCTATCACTTACGATTTTATCACAATATAAGAACTAAATTAGGGTGAATATTTCCGGAAGTGCTAAACTGAACTACTTTAGCTTTGTAAATATTCTTGTACAAAGTAAGCATTGCTTGTAAAAAATTGTAAATATAGTTACAGCGTGAAACACGAGTTGGGAAAAATAAAGATAAAATCGGAAAAATATTTTTAAACGAAAATTATGTTAAAACGTCTCTCAATTCCATTAATGAAAAGACAATTCAAAATACATAGTCATCATATATCCTGATCAGTCAGAAATAAATATCAACGCAAGTATCTTATTTGGTATCAGAGGGTTTAAACTAATGTTTAATCTGAAGATAAATCATGAGTATAGAATGGGAATTGAAAAATAAAACCATTTTGCCAAGTAACACAAATATTGAACATTTGTGAGAAAAATTGGATTAAAAAGAAGAGGTGGATTAAAAATAAACTACCTCCCATCTGACCTCAAAGAATTTGCTCCCGCTCTGGGAAGCTTAGTGTTGAAACGGTTACTCAGTGAAACCGCGCGTGCATCTCTCGGATTTACGAAGTGGAAGGGATAACGCATGCAAAATAAACAGCAGAAGGTTCAGCATATTTGAAGAACTGAGGGCGACTATATCAAAGAGATCTTCATAACAAACTCCTTCATGCCGATTCGCTAATTTACATCCCATGTCGCAGGTCAGATTATAATGGAATTAGGAATTAGCGCGCTCTATTTAGTGATCCCAGGCGTATGACCGTTGACACCAGTTCTCTGGGAGCTGAAGATCTGTCAGACAGAGCGCCCTTATGGGTTGAAAATAAAACATAGCTAAAAATATATACTTTTATTTCAAAATGTGTAGTATGTGAATTAATTATTGACAAAAGTCTAATAAAACAACAGATAAAGATGCTAAAACAGAAGTTTACACATGTAGACATTAAAATAAAGTACATAATTACAATAACATTGATAATGTAAACTATACATATATAAATAAATAAAATAGCATGCTAAATATTTTGAGAGAAAAAGTCTCTCCTGCCCTTAACTTGGCAGCGCATCCCTAAGAAAGACATTTTTAACGAATTCCGAAGAATGTAGTTATTGCGATCGTGCCCATGAAACATTTTTGAAAAAGTTTTTCAAATCTCCATCGATCCCTATATACTAGGCACCAAAAATGATGATATGTATGTGCGTGGGTCTGTTAACGCTTTAGCGGCCGCAATTTTAGTTTTTTCACAACGAAACTGGCCATATAACGATCAATTAACAGACAATTCATCGAGTTAAAAAACAGCGTAATTGAACCCATTAGGAGGGGGGTTAACCTAAAGTAATGAATATAATTTTATATAATGCGCGCCGTTTAACATTTTAGCGGCCGTAAATTTTGTTTATTCTCAAAGAAACTCCGCATATAACCATTAATCAACAAACAATTCATCGAGTTCGTTAATCAGCAAAATTAAATTATTAGAGTTTGAGGTTAACGTAAAGCTAAAATTAAAAGTCCTTTAGCGGCCTCATTTTTTGATTATCTCAATGAAACTCGTTGTATGTCATTTAAATAAAATAAAAAAAAAAAACAATTTCTGAAAATCAGGGAAATCGGACCATTGGGAGTGGGGTACACATGAAAACCGAAATTTAAAGTGAGGGGGTTAAGGGGAAAATTTAAAAATGCTCCAGCGACCGTAAATTTTGCCTTTTATCAACGAAACTCGGTATATGCCAATTAAATAAAAAAAGAAAAATAGTTTCTGAAAATCAGTGAAATTAGACTATTAGGAATGGGGGTTTACCTAAAACCCAAACTTTAAAAATCGCTCAAGCGTTTTTCTTCTCTATTGTTTGAAAATAAAAGAACAAAGTAACTCAGCATATAAACTGTATTTATAACAATGCGTATATTTCATATTTGACAAAAGCATTGTCATGAAGATAGTAACAGTGAAATTTAATCTAATTTATATGTGAGAATTATGTTTGCATATAAGAGGGCTCTGTAATAGCATTCAGAAATCGTTTGCGTTACATGTTTTTATTATAATAACAATTAAATTAAATTTCAAAGCCACTGAAAATTCATGGAGCTTTTGGGTGTATATTGTTTATTGTATATATTTTCTTAGTACATTGTAATTGTTCCTTAATATTTTTTGTTTTATTGATACATATGGACATCTTAAAGTACAAGGCTAGTCGAAACTTTCTGTTATTTACCTCGGTTTTAGTGATATCAACGGCTAAGTTCATATATTTTTTTTTAATTTTAATTCTGCAATACTTACATCCTGATATCTTGGTTCTACATCAGGACGTAATACTCCAGATTTCATTTATTTATTGCTCTTATATCTTTCAATACAATTTAAATTACAATTAAATTTTACAGATTTTAAAATCTACACTACTAATACCATGACTAAGTTCATAACAGTTACATTTAAAATGTTTAAAAATACTCACACAGTATATCTTTATCTCTCAGTGGTTATATATTTAATTTCATTAATACTATGCCATTAATTTTTGTGATCTAATCTCAATAAAGTAAGAATAATTCTAAAAGTGTGGTTTCTCTTTTGCAACTGTTCTAGATTGCAGGAATTCTAATTTTGTTTCCCATACTTTTGAACATTTTCAAGTGATCTGGAAGGGAAAAAAACGGACAAATGTAATGTATTATATAGCATTTTTATTATTAGTTGGCTTTAGAGCTTGTCATGCTAATACAACACAGTAATGCAATAACTTATTTTATTAATTAATAAGATCATAATTTGGATTTTATATTATTTTTTATTGCCCTTAGTTTATGTAGCTCCTGCGTGACGGGCATTTTTAAAATCATGTGTGTGTCAGAAAATGTATCTAAATAGACATATCCTTGATGATGTGCTGCATTCTCTGGACAAGTTATTAAACTCCACGAAGGAAACAAAATACTTAAGAAACATCGAGTTGGCTGCTCACAAAACTATGCGTTTCTCAGGAATAAAAATCAACTAAAAATGTTAAAGTCATTCACTGTTTGTTTACAATAAGCTGCTAAAATACAATTTTAAAAACTTAATCACCATTTAATTATATTAATATGCTTCTTTATAGCTATTGCCATAATTGTTTCGGTACTTATAAAGAATGCGCCTTTTTTAAAATTTTCTGTTATAATTTGTGATATTTTCCTTCATTACCGTATAGTATTTCCATGATTAGCACAGCATTTCATGAAGCTATATTTCATGTCACAAGGCGAAAGTTGCTTACAATACTAATATTTCAGATGTAGAAGAAGAGCGTAATAGCAATGGGGTAGATTTACTTGTAACCTCTAGCTCCTTCAGTCCTGAGTGTGTGTTTTTTAATAAAACAAACCAATTTGCGTTGAAAGCTTAACAATAGGAAAGCAAAGTATTATATTATGTTGTGCGAGCACTTTAGGAATACCATCTGTTTAGGAATTAGGGATGCACATACGAGAGTAGTTCCATAAGTTTCCGGTCTCGCCGATACGCATTATCGCCTTCCACAAAACCTTTATCTAGTTTCATACCTGGTAAGTAAATAATTTCAGCTGTAACTTCCGCTCCGCTGTGTTCAGTTGTTCAGATATAGTTGCTTAAAGAAGGCTATGTGTAGAAGATTGTGACATGTCCAAAATTGAGTTTCGAGCTGTTATTAAGTTCTTCACAAAGAAGGACTTAGTCCAAATGAAATTAAACAGCGATTGGACGGTGTATGTGGGGGAGCACCCCCCTCATATTCTACCGTAAAAGAGTGGACCATACTTTGTCTAATGGGTGGAAAAAGCATTGAAGACGAAGAGCGTGCAAGCTCACTCCTGAAAACATGGCTCTTGTGGAAGGAGAAATTATGGAACCGGCAGATCATAGTTACAGAAATTGCAACTAAATTGGGCCTTTCTAAAACAACAGTCCTTCGGATTATTCATGAACATTTAAACATGAATAAGGTTGGTGCAAGATGGGTGCCTAGACTTCCTTCCTCAGTCCGAAAGCAGAAACAAGTCATCTGTTGTCAGGAATTTTTGGAACTCTGCCGTGGCAACTAGAGAGAAATTCTATAAACCATTGTTACAGGAGATAAAACTATTTTCCTCCACTATGATTCCTTGTACAAAGAAAATCAATGGAGTGTCGTAAACCTGGCGAGGCATCGCCTCTAAAGACCAAGGTAACTCAGTCAACCAAGAAGATCATGGTCACAATCTTTTGGCAATGTGAAGGAATACTCTTCATCGACTTCAAGGAGAGGAACACCATAATAAATGGCGAGTACTCTGCTGGCCTACTGCACAGACTACATGCTCCCATCAAAGAGAAAAGGAGAGGAAAAACTGAGTGGTGGCGTGCGCCTTCTTCAAGACAACGCGCTTGTGCACACAGCTCTTTTGCAAAGGAAGCTAGGAAGAAATGAGAATTCAAGGAGATTGGCCATCCACCCTGTAACTCAGATCTAGCTCACAGTTATTATTTCCTCTTCTCAAAACTCAAGAAGGATCTTGGAGGAAGGAAAGTTAATTGTGACGAAAAAGGGATGGATGCTGTTTATGCCCATTTTGCAGACAAGACCTCTGACTATTTTTGGAGGGGATTTAAATGTTAATTCAAAGATGTGAGAAATTAATTGTAATAAAGGGTAACTATATTGAAAAGTAAAATATAGCTTTTGTCTTTATCATACCTAGAAAATGATTAGGCCGGAAACTTATGGACTTACCCTTGTTCATGCATCTCCGATCACATTGTAAAAATTTCCTTCCAGATGATGAGGTATATGCAAACATTAAGAACATTTAAAATACACACTCTGAACATTTTATAGACAATTTAATTATTTTTAATTTTAAATAATAAATGACAAATCTCGAATTAAATAAATGTTTAATAACTATTAATAACTTTGTATTTTACATAGTAAAAATAAAGTTTTGACAAAAATGAATGTACCAACAAGTTTTAATTTGAATGAATATTTTTAAAAGCAATTATTTTTCAGTATACCCAAATATATATTGCATGATACGTTGCACCCTTGACCTAGATTTACAACTAGGGTTCCGACATTTTGAAGCAAAGCTGTCATTGCAATGTTTAAGAAAATGGCTAATTGGATCAAAATTCACCACTAGAAAACATTGAGTAACAACGAAGAGAACATTCTGTAACATTTGTGTAGTCACTTTTATTATGACCTACACCAGAGTTGGCGAAGTGGACGCAATTCGCTTACGAGTCACCATGTGGTAGCCCCACTCCCATATTCCATAGTTGAGGAAAAACAGCTCCTACCATGCACAGGCAGCCATTCACTACAAAGAAACTGTAGATGGTGTATTTTTGTGCTATGATTTCCAGATTTGAGTCCCAAAGCTTTGAACCCTTGCAACAAGCTTTTGGGAACACTACAGCTATGGCAGCAGTTTTCTGCTGATTCGCGGATTTTAAAAGAATCAAACTTCAATGTAAGTTGAGGAGAGAGTGACTGTGTCGCGGTGGAAAAATGGTACGTGAAAACAATCCCTGTAACATTTAAAGCCACTGAGGCAACCTTCCAGGTTGGATCGCCAGCAGTATCAAAAATCTTGTTTGATCATCTTCGGGTCAGGAAGGTTTCCACCCGTTGGGTGCTCCACAATTAAACGTAAGCACAAAAGCACACTCGCTGCGGGTGGGGTGAAGAAATGCTGTAGAGATTCAACGAAGGGAGCTGAAGGCGTGTTTCTAATGCCTGGCAGCTTGAAGTTGGTTTCTGACCATTACACGGTTGTTCCGATCATCAGCAACCCACCACCAAATCTGTCCCTTTCTTGGAATGATGTTTCCATAAAACGTTCACCAGGGCAACAAAACATGCAGACGTCCACCACACTGTGTTTGACGAAAGCGAGAATCGCCTGTAAACAGCAGTTTACAGCAATTGGTCCAGTGACGAAACTGCCAGTTCCTGAACAAATCTAAGTCTGGCTGCATTTGAGCAAGCGTTTATCTTGGGGTTTTATGAGGCCTTCGTCTGTTTTTTATTGTTTGGTCACTGACATTCGCACCAGTTGTCTCCTTCAGATCATTTTTATTGTCTCGGGCTATAGCCCTGCACAGCCAAAGAGCACAATTGACTACATAACTGTCTTCTCTGGTCGATGTTTTACTTTTCCGACCCTGGCCTGGTTTTCTAGAGCAAGTACTGTTGCAGTAAAGCGCTTCCACACCCTACCAATAACAGATTACCCACATTAAGCTCAGCAGGCTTAATAGAATAGTCGAATAGTCCAACCTTCCTGCAGCAACAATTCCCATCTCAGTTAGATGTCTAAATGTTGACTACATAAACAAAGAGTACCCTTCACCTACAGTCAGTTTCAAACAATGCTAATCGTTGAACTGTCTGTAATTTCGGCTTATAGCATCCTAGTGTGAAATGAGAAGTAAATAAGATGTACACTCTTGTTGAATAAAGATTTAAGCTCTGTGTAAAAATATATTTACAATCATAAACACAACTACGGCAGCGATATATGTGTTGAAACTTTTGTCTCTCTAATTATTTTGGGCAGTATATAAACCAAAAATTATCTGATTTTGGAATTTACAAATAATAACGTTTAAAGCTTTCAGAGTTGCAGATCTGTAAACTGAGGAAGCTTTGTTGTACGACTTCCCGATAACCCTCTGGTGCGAAGATTGTTATATAATTTGCAGTTGAAAAAAATCTTCGAAATAGGTATTGTAGAAAGACTTTAATTTACATTAAATTATATGTTGGTTTGTTCTTTAATAAGATTTCAGCATAATCCTAAAAACAAAACAAAACAAACAAATCTGGCAGTAGCGTTTTTTATAGTAATGACTCAGAAAAAAAATTCAACCATTCGAAGAAGTATCAGTTGTGTGTGTGTGTGTGTGTGTGTGTGTGTGTGTGTGTGTGGGTTCTCCTGGTGGTTTAGTGGTAACCATGCTTCTTGCTTCGTAGACCCAAGTTTGCGGGTTCAATCTCGGCCAGGGTCGATTGATTATTTTCGGGCGTAAAAAGCATAAGTTTGACTTCCCTCGGAAGGGAATTAAAGTGAGTCTCGTGTCGTAGATTTATGACACAAAAAGAACCTCAAGCCTGAAAGAAGAGACCTCTGAGCAAAATTTATCGGCCGTTTCACTCCCTGAATTAAACGGGACGCTGATGATCTGAGATGTTAAAGAGCGTCGTTAAATAAATCAAATCAACATTTCAGTGGTATCCTTTTTATCGGTCTATAAATTTCTTTTAGCTCGGTTTTATTTTACCTAGAAAGTGCTTTATTCACATCTAAAAATCTCTTGGTTTAGATGACCAACATTAGTCTAAAAGTCTCTCAATCATTCCAGAATAATTATTAAATTTCCCTTGTGTAGGGTTAGTGGCTATGGTACATTATGCTAGCCACTTATCTCACAAAGCGATCTTTCTTATTGGTCCCATCAGGAGATTGTCACACGCTTTCTTCAAATCAATAAAGAGTCGCAGTTGTTACTTCACTTGTTTTCTACTTCGGGCTGTTGTCCTTGTCCAAACACAACTGTCCGCCACTAAACATCCTGCTCCTTGCTTGTAATTGGGAGGTTCTAAAGTTGTGTTTTCAGGCGCTTCAGCTCCGGAAAAAGAAAACAACACACTTTTGATATCAGCTCACACAGCAAAGAGTTTCAAGCCCCCAAGTTTATAGCCTACACACCTACAGGCAGACTGCAAAGGATTTTCAGTGATCAAAGTAGAGCTAAAGGATGGGTCATTTTTAATAGTAAAAATATAAAAATGGATTACTCCAATGTTATACAGAGCAAGTTTGTTGCGAAATATTTGACATTTTATAGGCTATTTTAAGAGTTGAATATGCATAAACACATTTCCAAATTTTAGTCTGATCTTCCCTTTACACCGGAACTAGGTATACTGACTAGATTTTGTAGCCGAATTGCGCTTAAACAGACACGGAAATATATTTAGAGTTGACGTGGAAATAGCGGAGGGAATGCGTTTTTATTTGCACACAAACAGATGGGAAGCGTTCACAAAATATACGTTATACAAATGTACAGGCACTTTCTTGTAGCTATACTTTTAGAGGCTAAGAAGAAGGTAAAGAAGAAGGGAGTGAAGAAGGATAGGAAAATACCTAAATTTATAACAGACGGGAATACTTTTGAATTACAACCTGAAGTGAAGTAGAGAATGGGGAGGAAGGTAAAGATTTTTACCTATAAGAGTTATGGGACCGGGAAGAAGGAAGATTGCAGAAGAAGATTAAAGATTGTAGATGCACGGGAATGAGCAGCGGGAGGAGACGGAGGACGGAAGTGGTGTTCGGAGAGGAGGAGCAGAGCGCGAGAAATGGTGTAACCAGGGGTGCAGGAGTATCAAGAGAGATGGAGGAAGGGACGGTTGAAAAAAAAGATGGAGAGTGATATATGGACACGAGGTGATAGTGTTTAATTAGTTATAGTGTTAGGATAAAGAAATGAAATGAGCAGGAAAGATTAAGAGTGAAAAGTGAAATTTAAGTGAAGTCTGTTATTAAACAGAAGGCGATTAGTATGATTGAGATGAGTTAAAGACACTTGAAAGATTAATAAGTGTAATGTTTAAATGTTGAGTGTAAATTTAAGAGAAATTCCAGTAAAAGTACTGGATATCAGTACATACCACTGGTAACCAGTAGTTAGTAATGTAGTAATGTAATAAATTAGGATAGAATAGCTAGCTACCAGCTATATCTTACTGAATCCCAGTAATTTTGTTAATTTGGTAGATTTTGGAACATTAAATTGGAAAGCAGTTTAGTATTTGTATTTTGATTTAATATAATTTTTTATTATTTTGATTGTATTATTTTACTCTTGTTATTAGGAAAATCTATAAATTAATGAAGTAATAGATAATTTTATGGTATAGTTTATAATAATAACTAGAACATTTGATATACACACCCTGGTTTAGAAAACCAGGGTATCAGGATTTAAAGATTTTATTTATTTATTTATTTATCATGTAGCTATAATTTTTTGCAAAGTGCCACTAGACTTAAAATAACATTTAAATACGTTCCATAGATTCACTCATTGTCATTTATACATAATGTTTTTTAAATTTTAAACCAGTAATTTCAGAAAAATTCCAAATATTATAGAATTTCTCCATATATTAAAAATCAAGATATTAAATTAATCTGAAAGCACAATAACTTTTGGTTTTAATTTGAAAAATGTTTAAGAAACTGAGATTATTTTAAACAGTGTAAAAAATCTTATTAGACATATTCCACTCATA
Source organism: Metallyticus violacea (assembly GCA_030762175.1). Lineage (NCBI taxonomy): Eukaryota > Metazoa > Arthropoda > Insecta > Mantodea > Metallyticidae > Metallyticus > Metallyticus violacea. The sequence continues at coordinate 50,459,949 of CM060833.1, read as the reverse complement.
TCTTATTTTCCTACTCGTGTTCACTGAAAACTTCTTATTTACACAACTCGTGAAAGTCATTTTATTCGTTTACGCGCTGAAACAGTAAATATTGACAACCCGAGCAGTTCAAGCACTCCGATTATTTTACATAGATTCATAAACCGAGTGGTTTTTATAATAGCATTTATGATTGTACTGGACTATTTCAAATGGAAGGTCGAGAGCACTGTGAAGGGTTTATTTTATAAGCTGAGATTAACATGGTGTCCGAGTGATGTCGACACTGTAAACATCAATTACTGTCTATAGCGGAAGAGGTCACACAGAGCTGGTTTTAGTGAAAGATTACTGGATATCATATTGCATCTTTGTCAAGTAAAATGCGGTCCAGAGAGGGTGTCTTGCAAGAGATGCAATGCTTTAGTGAGGAAGTTTGAAACAACAGAATGAGGGTGGCAAACACTGTATATTTTGTATACCAAATGTGGAGCAAGACTCGGGACCGGTACGGAGTACTCTAATGAGGAAAATTGAAATCATACACAAATACTGTTTGTTGTTCCTGAGTTGCAGGAAACAGATAAAGCTTTTTTTGAGTAGTGTTTAACGCCCGTTTTTACTAATGGGGCATAACAGGCGGTGAATACTGATGATACATGACATGAAATGATAAATTGGGAAAGGATTTTTTTTAAAGAAAGGAAGCGTTCCAGGCCTAAGTTTAGGTATCTCTTCGGCATTTTCAATTTATGAGGACTGAGGAAAACCTGAAAAAAACCCGCAGTCAGGGAGGACGGTCCTGGCGAAATTCGAACACCAAACCTCCCGCTCACGAGTCCACACCTTAACGACTCGGCCACCCATAGCAGTGCCAGATAAAGAGAAACGATTCTTACTGCATATCAATATTGGTATTGATATTCTGAATATATCGCTAGAAAGCATCGCTACGGGTGGCCTAGGTCGTTAAGGCGCGGACTCGTGAGCGGGAGGCCTGCGGTTCGAATCCCACCAGGACCGTTCACCCTGATTGATGTTTTTCCCAGCCTTCCTCAGTCCTCACAAATGGCAAAGCTGATGAGGTACCCTAAACTTAGGCCTGGAACGTTTCCATCCTTAAAAATCCTTTCCCAATATATCATTTCTCATGTTTCGTCAGGGTACACCGTCTATGGTGCCTCCGTAGTTAAAACAGGCGTTAAAAACATTAAAAAAACCACTAGAAAATCCCAAAATACACACTTGGGCCTCATATAACCCTTTTTAGTTTGGTCATTCGGCAAATCGAAATTTGGTGCCATTTTTTTTCTCTTTCTTTTCTCTTTAGGTATATGGCTACATATAAACGCATTATTGTGGGATTTGTTGGGCTTTTGAGTGACGTTAAATTTATTCAACATTGTTTTCAATAAGACGGCACGACTTGTTCGACAACAATCGAGTCTCACCTATCCAGAGGCATCTTTGATGTCAGATTAATATCTAAAAATCTGTGGTTACCCACGACCCAACCTACCGTCACCATATTACTTCTTGTGGGGTTATTTAAAGAAAATAGGCAATGAAAAATTCGCTATTTGACATACAAAATCAATGAAACCCACCGTATTGATAAGGATATAAGACAAAATCTCTCGTATCCTGCAACCACAGAACAAAACAAATTCCGGATAACACATTTTGCCGGATAACTAGAAAATACTTTTATACATTAAGTAATGACATACTGTATGAACGTTTTTCCATGCAGAAATTTAGAAATTTTCATTTGAGTTTTCAAAATGAAAACACCGTGTATTCATTTGTTATTTCATAATAAAAACACACTAAAATTTCCATATCTCATAAGATATAAGAATGTTAATTGGTGGTCAAATCAGAGTAACCTACATCGCAACCGACTGCAGCTATGAAGACGATGAATTTATAGAGCGCGATGATTTTTGCCTTAGCTGTGTCCTACTAATACCCTTTCTCATTTTATCAAACAAATCCAACTTCTATTTAAGCGTAATATCATTTTACTTGCGCTTCAGGGAACCCACATCAGCAATGGGTTAATTCACTTCAGCTACTATCCACGGGAGCGGTGGCGTGCGACCGCCACGTCATCATGTTTGCTACTGTAATATGTACTGTGAAGTGTGAAGTAACGCCGTGTTGGCGTTACCACCTCGCTACTGCAAAGCCACGCTGCATCTATGACATTACTAAAGACAATAAAAATTACACCGAATCGACCGCTTTTGTAAAACTGCGATGTGTATTTTTTTTCCGGTTTCCCTTTCTTTTCTTATTGCAAAGTGCTGTTGTTTTGGCATTGCCGGTTGTTTGGGTGCCGGTTAAGCGGGAGTTTGCTGCACTATAGCAACCTGTCAAAACACGTAGAGATGGAAAAGGATGTGTTTACAGGAAGAAGGAAGTCATTTTCAGCATCTGCGATGTGCAAAGCTGTTCTGGAAGAGATACTTTTACATTCATAAAGTAGTACTGATAATTTTGTATTGCATAGCTGCTGTTTCAGCCGACTTTAACAAACTTTAGTAGGGTAGATGAAGGACATACTGAGTGATGCATCAATACGCGACACAGAATGGATGAATTTTGTGCCGGCATGACTTGAATGAACAGCCGTTTGATAGTGAGTGAGCCTAAGTTGACAGAATTAAATGTTAGTCTAGCAGGGAACGCTGAAGGTGCTAGAGTTTGCAATTATAATCATGATCTTTATTCGGGAGGTCCCAGGTTCAAATCCCTTAGGAACGTCCATCCTGACATTTGGTTTTTTGGTGCTTTCCCCTGGTTGCTTAGGCGAATTTTGGGATGGATATTTACTTCCAGGAATTTTTCCCTCTCGCGTTGCATTCCATTGGCTCCGTATTCGATCGAAAGTGCGGGGGCGAGGTGCCCTGTTGCGATATAAAGGTGGCTTTCGCTTTGTAAAGCTCTGGTGTGTTATGAAAGCGTACTCGTGAGAACCTCGAACTTTCTGGAGGAGAAACTCCGCCAGCGTTGTATCTGGAAACAGTGTTAGGGACTACGTATTCGGCCATTCTCACCGACCCTGCTACCCAAGTTCAGATAATGGGAAATGCTATTATACAAGTAAGGATGTACATGCTACAATGTCCCGATCACCGTGTTCTCTGAAATAGGAGCAATGCTATTTGTATGATATAAGAATATAGAACACCATTGGTGCAAAGATGTCGCTGATAAATATTCATTGAAACAAAAATCTGCTCTTGTGTATGTGAATTAGATTAGAAAAGAAACAGAAAGGACAAATTCGTTTCTGTGCAGACCGACAAAACAACAGATATTACATTCATGTCACAATTTGTTGAGATATTACTACACATCAGTGGGTGTTAACCGGTTGAAAGGTTCATAAAATTCATTGTGTTTCATATATTTGGAAAAAAAAATGCAGGTGAAAGAGAAGTTAGGATTAGGAAAGAGGGCATACTTACTGAGATGATATCATTATGTTTGACAATAAAAGTAAATAGAGGTGCAAGCAATATATATATCTATTTTTATACAGTGCTTCTTCAGGAAATTCTGCAAAGAATGGAAAATGAGATGGTGATAATGGTAGTGGTAGTATTTATTATTCCAATTAAACTAGGCACACTTATCTTGCATATCACAGTCACATGGGTCGCATGACCGTTCATTCTCTTGTAAAATACTTCATTTTTGAAATTAATTCTAACAAAAGAAAAAAAAATAACAAGAACACACATACAAAATTTCTTATATTCATTAAAATTTTTCTTATTATTTATGTAAAATGTTTATCGAAATGTCTTGTCTCGAAAACTACGTATTTCATTTAAGACTATGCCCAGGTTTAGCCAGTTTTGTATACTCACAACTAAGTCCCAAGCCCCCCCCCCCCTACTGGAAGTAAAAAATGCATCTGGGAGGAATTTTATCCTAGCATATTCTATGTGCACTTAGCTAAAATGTGCACCCTGTCTTCCGTTTCCGAGCATTATGGGCAAATCCTTCTGCCTTCCTCGTCAACAATCTTACGTGCCTTCCAGTCTCCCGGTCTAAGTCATGCTATTTCCGACCTCAGTTTCATGTCTAGCTCCATGATATAGCGTCTCTATTTCCTGCCTTTTTATGCCAAACAGATGACTTTTGATTTTTTTCAATACATCATACCTGTTTTCAATACCCTTCTGCCAAATATAGTTTAAATCGATTTTTGACAATTCCCGCTATATAACCGCCGCCCACATTTCGGATAATACATGTTGTTTAATTGGTGCCGGTAGCATATTGCCCTCAGGGTTGTTTGTTGTACTTTAATCATCCTTAGCCAGTATCTAATTACATTTATTTTGCTGTAGACTGCATCTTCCCAGCGCCCCACCTCTCGTAGTACACGATACATCGATGTTCACCTCCCCAACCCTAAAATTACTTCCAGAAATCACATTATAACTTATTTAGACCGTCTATTTTATCCCATCCCCACACCTCCCTTTCATATAACAAGAAGAACCTAACCATTGCCACATACATAGTTTTTAATGTCATGTCTGATATCCAAGCTAGCAGCCTCAATACATCTGAAAGTTGACAGCTCCCTCGTGTTTATAAATTTTTGTGTTTATAAAATTTTCCAAGATAGTCGCGTTGTTTAACGATCTGGATTATTTTCCATTTTTCCAACTGGCAGTAAACATAGCCGTTTTTAAAGGCGAGAGATTTATTTTTAGATCGCTATAGAAAATTAACAAGAGTTCTCTACAATTTTGCCATGAAAAAACCATTGCTACTACATTAAAAATTAAGTAGTGTCAGTTTGGAACTGCGCGAGTTTTATAGGACCTCGAGTTAAGATGATTTGCGGCACTACTAGCGGAAATCTTAACACCCATATATTTATTTGCATACCCTACTGTTTACAATAATCTTGCAAGGCGTTTAGGTCATTTTGCAGGCCTTTTACTGTCCTAAAAAGAATTACTAAATCGTCGTTATATATAAAGGAATAGGTATTCGTTGATCTTCAGTTACCAGTGCATGTTTGTATTCATTCATCATTACATTAACGATATCATCAAGATGATCGAGGTCGTTAAGGCGTTGACTTGTGAGCGGGAGGTCGGGGTTCGAATCCCGCCAAACCCGTCCTCCCTGACTGAGATTTTTTCCAGATTTTCCTCAGTGGTCATTAATGGGAAATGCCAGGAAGGTATCCTAAACTTAGGCCTAGAACGTTTCCTTCCTTTAAAAAAAATCCTTTCTCTATATATAATTTCATCTCATGTGTCACCAGTGTCCTCCGCCTGTGGTGCCTCAGTAGTAAAAACGGGCGTTAAACACTATTAAAAATTCAATAAACAAATTTAAGAGGAACGGTGATAATATACAACCTGTTTAAACCCCCCCCCCTGCGCTACGTTTGTACTCAGATCTGTTATACCGATTAGTGTTAATAACAAATTTGACTTCCTTATACATTGACATAAGAGCGTTAATCATTTCTTCAGAAATATGAGGGTGAAAGACCTGATGAGTAAAGTGAATGGACCAGAGTTTCCTAGTCCACTTCTCTCGCATTTGTTGAGAAATATGTTATCAAAAGGACACCTTAACGACTGAGTAGGGATGGTTTCTTTCTGTGGCAGAAACTCATAGTCGTAAATAATTCGCCTTCCAGTACAAAGCAGCATGTACGTATATGATCATGAAATAGTAGCTAGTGTAACTCGAAAAGTAAACAAAATAAACCAAGTGTTTAAATAGATGTTTCCCTTGCTTTTATCTTTGCTATCTAACAGTACAATTAAATAACTCCTATATGTCATTACAAGGAATATATTTTACTTTATAAAACTTTGAACGATAAGCATTTTCATTGTTTGTTCCAGTCATGATTTCTGAAAACAATTTAAGATTACAAACAATGTAAAATCTAAAGGGAAATAACTGTATGTAGGCATTGAAGATATATTATTTACATATAATTTATTTTAATTAATGCGCCTTGGTAATGTAAACACACAGCGTTTTTCTTCTTAAAATAATTTCCTGTTCAACTCAACTTAGTTTGGCATCAACAATAATATTCTTCGTATTTAGTTTAAGTTTTTCATTAGCTTCTGGCTGCATTTAAGAAGATGTTTAGTCCAGCAAGATGCAGAAATTGTAGGGCTTTTGAATGTATCTTCAATAATGTCCTTTAATAACTTTTTAGTCAGTTCATACTAAAAACATTTCTTTTGACAGAATCACTCAAACTATAAACTTGTATTAGACCAAATCAGTAATCGAGCGGGGTGGCCGAGGACTCATATTTGGCAGGACCATTCTGACCTTGGATTTTTTCGTGGTTTCCTCTGGTCACTTAGGTGAATGCTGGAATGATTACTTACATTACAAGAATTTTCCATTCTCCCATTTCATATCTCTTCATTCTATTGGTTCTGTTATTTGATCGAAAGTGTCGGAGCGTTGTGGAATGCCGCTGTTTGATAGTGGCTTGGGTTTGGAAAGGATTCTGGCCCGGAGTCTGGAATGGAGGGTTTCTTGAACTCGGGGAGCAGCGGCGCCGGAGTGCTCTATCTGGAAACACGCAAGGAACCCATCTGTGTCCACGCAGTCACCGCCCCTAGGTCCTAACCGCCTTATGTGTACCTCGCCACCTACCTTCCTCCTGGTGCCCTCATTGGGAGTCGTAGGCTCAAAGAACCAACCATAAACACGGCTCGATATGCCTCTTCCACCCCCATACCTTACGTTATAAGTCTCCAGTGTTATTTACTTTGCTTTAATTCCCAACGTGATGATTATTAATCTATTTAAGCGGATAAAAATACAAGTTTAAGAAATTTTACATGTTTGTAGCGGGTTCAAAATCAGGCCATAGTACAATTAGTAATGTTACGTAATTTTGATTATAATACTGGTTTGCATCGTGTTGGCAATGCTGAAACTATGTCTGACTGAAAGAAAACAACAGTTCATCCCATTATTGAGCATGTCTAAAGGCATCCTATAGTTTCTTTTAGCGCGAGGATTACATTTTAAACAGCAATTTACTGTAATATATAAGGAAAATATAGTACTATTAATTTTAAAATTTCACTTTTGTCTCAACTCGCTAATTACCACTGCTGCAATATATTTAGTGAACGTTTCCTCCTACGCGAACTATTTTTTTGAAACAAGGATAGTTTCGGAACGACTAAATAAATTTAATATAAAATTACTAATTTGTTGACAAACGAGCTGCATAAAATAGTTTATGATACACACGTTGAAAATGACCCTACTCACAAAATAAAATGCCACTTTGTCACCTTTCTGATCCATAAATATAATTAACATATCTTAGTAGTAGTGCCAACATATAGCATTTCTCTTCTTAAAATAATCTTCCAATTCAGAACAACTTAGTTTAACAAAGATTGTGAAGGTGCAGCGGCATAGCGTGGTTCTTGATACCGGTAGGGCTGAGACATGGAATATCAAAATTAATTGATTATATAAATTGAATCGCTATTCGTTAGAAGGACGAAGGTAACACTTTTTTTTTTCGAAATCCATTATATATATAACATATTCTCTACCATTGACATAACATTTTATGATAAAATGGCTTTAAGAATGCCATAGCAAATGATTACACTCGTTAATAAAATTTAATAATTTAAGTTAGAAGGGCGGATGTCCTGAACTTTGAACAAAAACTGTTATTTCTGATTATATTCATAGTTGGTTAAACTTCTAAAACAAAGTGAGTAAATGATGCTAAATAATGCATTACTATCAGTTTTTATTCAAGATAGTGGTTCTGAAGATAAAGATGAGGTTTTTATTGGAAAAAGCTAGTGGACATAAACGAAATATAATTAAGAAGGCTAGATTAATGAGTAAATGATATGGTAATCATGCTGGGAAAGTTATTACAGCTGAACGATTTAGAAAAGTTTGTCGGTAAGTACAAGATATAAACGATATTTTGCAGTTACTAAGAATATATTATATATGTTTATTGTAGTAGTTATATACACATACTTATAAAACCTGATTCTGATTTTAGGTAAAGAAATGTTTTGATACTGTGATCTCTGAAGAAAATAAACTGAATGTCTTCAGGAATTTTTATATTAACTGTTCTTCAAAGGATGAACAGGATATATTTATATAAAGTCTAATAGACAATGAAGATGTGAAGAAAAGAAGTTCACGAAATGATCCGGGGAATCGAAGCAGAAAGAATTAATTCATTAAATACCACATAATGGTAAGATCAAAAATAGCAGAGATATGTTTAACTGCATTTTTTCTATCCTAGCTATGAGTCAGAAGTGCATTAGAAGAATGAGAGTACTCAAACTTTAAAGTAAAAGTACAATGGAAAAACGTGGTAAGCATACCAGTTTGATACTACCTCCTGATATGAACATATTCAGTCATTTCCAGTTCAGGAAAGTCATTATAGTGGCAAGATAATTAAATATCTTAGCTTTGGTTTCAAGAATTGGTGGCAGCAATACTGTAGGAAAAACCCTGCGTCTGTTAAAACTTCAAGATAAGAGAAAGTATACTTTGTAATTAGCAACTTTATCATTTTGTGTACGATAATCAGCTTGCAAGACATTTCATCAATGGGTTAGCTGAAAACAAATTCATCTTTCGTCACAATTCTCACATCCAACGTTCAGCTCCCAAATTCAGTGCCCGAATGTGTATCATTAAAGGACAAAAAAGTTGATTTCAAAAAAAGTTATTCTATATATTATTAGATAGTTACAGATATATTTGTAAATAAATAATAAATTAATATTCTGGGGTTTTGAACATAAAATACTCACATTTTTCATATATAAACTATATTAATATTGATTGCACAATGTGCTTTCCGTAAAAGTTATAAAATTCTGTATAAGGTAATTTTCTTAGGGATAATAAGATGTTAATTTACAAATTTATTTAATAATTATTGTTTGTGTTTTCATCCAGTAACATGATTTTTATATTTTATCATATTTTTATTAATAAAATGCAGTTTTTAAATTTTCAAGCAAACTTATTTATCATCCCCTTATTTGTTAAAAGGATAAAAGGTTAATTAAGACCCTATTTGTTACCTAAATAAATGTAACACTTTAAAAAACCGACTGTAATATAAATCCTTATATCAAAACAAAATTTTGGTTTAAAAAAAGGTTCCAACGTGCACAGTATTGCTGAATTTTTTTTCTTTCTCCTGTTAAATTAGTATTTTTGAATTTACGCCATTTTAACAAACAGCGATTCAATTATTGCAAATATATCTTGTAATATGAGCATAAAATATTTTACATTGAAAATTATTGTATTATGACTCAATAATGTAAGTGATAATTAAGTAAAATCACGTGAAATATTAAAAACGTTAATGTTCCATGACACACTGTTAAATCTGTCTGTACCTGTGTAAGCTCAGCACTTCGGTCCTTTTACGGTGAAAAATGCATTGATCATTCTGAAATTTATACTTGACATTTTACTGAACTTTTACAGTCCCTTTCTCTACAATCCATGTAAGATGTCTCTCATTGACAATTAGCAGAAATAGAGAGGAAACCATCATAAGTGAAGAGTTGCCAACTTATAATACGGTCCGCGTTTCCGCTCAAACTAAAATGCAATTAAGAGAGCTTAAGAATGGGTTTAAATATAGGTGAGTAATAGTAATGGCATTTACTGTTAAAATAAAATAATAATACGGTTTCATATTGACAGGTTATAACTAAAATTGGCATTGATATCTTTTGCGTCACCGTCCATCTGTTAGGTTTCAGGTTCTACAAAATTCCAAAAAGGCAGAGATAATCATCTGAGAGGAGATAAGCCTTGGGTGAAGACGAGATTATCTTTCATGAAAGAACCCCTTTATTTCGCCATGAAAGTGACGTGAAAAGTCACTACTATGCTTGAGTGGGCAGATGGGGCATTTGATCATATTAATGGTCTGCTATTTATGTCACAAATAACGCCCAAATTCAAACCAAGAAACATTAAACTTTTTTAAAAAAATTTAATTAATTTTGTATAGACTTCGTCCCTATGGAAGTGCGTGTTAACAAAACTAATTTCCTTCGTACTGCGTTTAGATTTGGTCAGTTTGTTATACTGCAAAAAAGCTAAAATCTAAGAAGATACCTATTAGTTCAGGTTTACATGCACAGTATATACTTTTTGCCAAACTTAAGGCAAGACCAGGGGTCAAGTTTTGAAAAAAAAATAGTTCTTTTTCTAAATAATTATTTGAGATTTTCTGCTTAATCTGGTACAACATTTATTGAAAAATTCAATCTAAATCCTGTTAATGACGTATTGTGTTTTGTGTCATACTAATTTTTAAAATAGCCCTCATTATTGCATAAAAATGAAAATATCCCTGAAACCATTTGTTATACAAGGCTGTGGTTTCATGTATTTTGAGACAAATTATTGTTTAAAATGCCAACAACAGTAATGACTGCTCGTGTTCTTAATTTTTTAAGCAATTGGAAAGTTTTGTGTTTGTTTTGAGTTTTACAAGATATGCATCCCAATTTTATGCTCTAAATACATCAATATCGTGCCTAAGCTAACCTGGATTTATAAAAACTAAAAACAAAGGAAATAAATAATACAAAATCAGCAGTGTTAATGAAAATAATAGGCTGATTTCTGAAGAGAATAATTCAGTGAATGATAAACCGATTATTTACTACCCCCCTAGTGCTTCCAAGAAAAGGATATCTTCAATATCTTCCATATGATTATACTGAAGACAAAAAAGGAAATATTAATACGGAAATTGACTTGAATGTTTTAATTACAGTGTTGAGTGAAACTATCTGCTGTAAAATGTGTGGTGGTAATATTTAATATTACTTTATATGAAGATGCAGGTGCAAGAAATAGATTACTATGTAAACTGACAATTAGTTATGTTGACTATAACGCTATTTGAGTAGCAAGTGAAAAAATCATAACATAGGAACATTTATCTCATAAACTAATGAAGATAGAAGTATGAACTTTTTATAGCTGATCTATTTTATTACATTTATTGTTTAGTTCTAGTTTCAGGCCATTTGAATTAGAATTTTTTATACATGAATATTAATGTACTTTTATTTTATAAAAAGAATATGATTAAGAAAAAACAATGACTTAAATTTTATGAAGTACATTCTCTAAACCAGAGCTCAGAACTTATAATGTAATGAAAAATAAGCAGTAAAAGCTTCACTTAGGTATCTATAATGCTTTCTGAGATACATAAAACTGAATACTTTTGTATTATAATGTAGGGCCCCTGGTCTCACCTTAAGACTGAAGGTCCCTAATTGAGAGATACTCATAATATATTGCAGTAAACTTTTCGTTTTCCGCTGGTAGTCCTGGATAATGACTCAAGCGTATTAAGCATAACTTTTCAACATCTTTCTTTCATTGCATTTTATGTACAGGTCAATAGATAAATTGAAGAATGGTGAGAGGAAGCCCAATCGTCTAATTTTATATTATACATACTATAATATGTTTTTGTATATAATTTAAATATATATTTTGACTGTACTGTAAATTTTAAATTTTAAAATTGTGTGTAGTTTGTGGTGAATCATATTGGAAGTATGCGGTGTTCCACTTAAGCTGCAGAAATGTGTTAAGTCGGTTTCCTCACGTCCTGAAGGTTAACCCTAAAACGTTTCCGTAATGGAATAGCACACAGTATTATAGAGTAGGAGAGGAGCATGGTGCGGGCCGAGGATAGCCGAACTAGTATTTCGGCTTGATCCGGAGCGACGCTCGCCTCATTCGCCTTACGTGCGTCGATCCGAGCGGAGGTATACGGTTTTCGCGCGGCAACGCTACATCTCGTAAATATTTCACCGTTTCTTAGTGCTAACTAGTGCTTTCCAAAACAATGTCAGACTGCTGTGCTTTCACTTGCGGTTAAATTTCTGCCGTTAAATATTTTTTTGTTGTTGTTGTTCACTAGAGCGATAATTTTTAATTATGTTTAGAAAGTTTTAAGTTATTTTTATTTAATTTTGAAATCGATATCATTGCTTAAGTAGTACCAAATATAGACATTTCATTATTGATAAAATTTTTGGTTTAGGGTAGCAAAACAATTTACTGTTACTTTTTCTTCTTCTTTAGAGTAATTTATGCTTGTATCGTATCGAAATCTGATGTTTCCATGTAATATTTGTGTTGGCAGCATGATTTTTATTTTCTGTTACGCATTTGTTTTTCTAGTATCAGATTATTTAGCTATAAAAAATATACCCTTGAAGACAACGTGCTAATTTATTTTAAAAACTTTTTTTATTAATGCGCTATAGATTTTTTTTTATTAGAATTCCCCTTTTAAGCGCGAATTATATTTGACCCTCCGCGTTTTGAAAGAAAATGTCCTAATTTTTAAGGTACGAGCAAGGTGAGAAAAAAATGTGTGGGCGCCGTTCACCTGTTGAGCAAGGTGGGTGTGAAAAGTGAAGACTAGAAAGAACCCGAAGCCTGCATCACGCCTTTGACGATGTGAAGGTGTTGTTTTTGCGGGGGGATGTTGGAGAACCCTAGTGCAGTGTGAATCTTGTGTGCAAGAAACAGAAAACCAAACACTTTGAGTTATTTTGACAACGTCGAGAGCTGTGTTAAGGTGATCTCCCTATCCGATTACAAAAGAAAAAGTTAAATTTCCCTTGTGGACGAGCACCATGAGGGGGGCGCAGCAGGAATGTACGTCATCTTCCCTGCAGAAGAGATTGTAGAGCTAACTTTAGGAGGAATCGTAGTTCACCAGCAAGTATACCAGCAGCAGCAGCAGCAGCAATTGCCACTGCTGTCTCCACCAACTACAACATTCACCCTCGTAAACCAGGAACTACCCGAACAACTTCCTCCAAGACGAGGTATCATTTTCTTTATTGCTGTGTGTTTTGCTCCACATTACACACTACTAATTTCACTTGCAACCTGTATTACGATTTTTTTTGATTGATTTATTTACGGACGCTCTTTAACATCACAGGTCATCAGCGTCCCATTGAACTCGGGGCGTGAAACGGCCGACAAATTTTGCTCAGAGGCCTCTCTTTCAGCCTTGAGGTTCTGTTTCGTGCCGTAAATGTACGACACGGGACCCAAGGCTTTACTTCCCTTCCGAAGGAAGCATACTTAGGATTTTTACGCCCGAAAAAAATCCATCGCTCCTGGCCGGGTTCGAACCCGCAATCTTGGGTTTAGGAGGCAAGTATGGTAACCACTACACCACCAGAACCGACCTGTATTACGAGGAAAGATAAAGATGCATTTACCCAGGTAAAGGGGGTGAGTTAAAAATAGAAACGTAATAAGCCCATACTAATTACCTTCGAGAATGTTTTCTAAGAGACATCTAAAATTTAAACATTTAAAATAGGGAAACATTTTGTGCAAATATGATGATGAAAAAATTTTAACATCTCTTGTACTCAAGATTTCATAAAATAAAAATGTAAGTATATACCCTTTTGAGGATAAAATGATCACTTTTTGTTTAAATTTCTAGCATTTCAGTAAAAACACGTCATAAAGAGTGTTACAATCTACTTATTTTACGTTCACATTAAAAGAAAGCGGTATGTAGCGGGAATAAGTTAAAAAATATTCAAACACTCCATACTTAAGAGTAAGGACTCATATTTGATGAATATGGAAGACATTCAAGTATTTCCACATCTTTACTCCAATGATGCAATCTTTCAGCATACACAACACACTCTGATGCGGTATTCCCACCTCTAAAATCAACTACCTCGCTGCCCAGCAAAGATTGAATAATTCCCAAGTGGTGTGCTGCAGTGTTGGAGTAATCTAAACCTGACGCATTCTCCACTTTATCACGTCTGCCGAAACGCGGACTCCTATCGTGTCATCGCAAGACTTGGCAAGGCACTGTTACCATGCCTCGCTCAGGCCCTGACTAGACTTGTTATCTTGGGAACCGATTATACAAGTTGATTGCAGTATGGTATACAGACTGCTCATTTGACCTTATAACGCTACATGCGATCAACTGCGGAAATAAAAGACTGTAAAGAAAAAATATGCAGACAGCTCTAAAATTAAATACAAATAGATGTATTACATCACAAATATACACTTTTATGAGTATTCTTATTCTGTTCACCACAAAACACCTTCATTTCTAGGTCTACTGAATAATTGTCACAGAATTTTTCTTCAGTTAGATGCTTCTTCTTTCCTTACGATCGCAAAACTATAATTGCAATGCACAATATACATCTGACGTGAATCTTTTCCGACTATCACGAAAACAATTCTTATATCGCAAAAATACTCCACTCCACATCACAAGAAGTGATAGGAGCAAATCAAAAATAAGGTACAAGATTGTTTTGTGGTTGAAAAAAGCCTCAAATGTACAGTTTTATTACATAATATATATGCTCTATTTCATATACTCTTGAATAGACACTAGTATTTTGACAGGATCGTGTTTAATTTGTTTCGTACGTTCAGTAAGAGGTGTGTGTATAACGGCCCAGGTCGTTAAGGCGCGGACTCCCGAGCGGAGGGTCTGGGATTCGAACTCCGCCAGGAACATCCTCCCTGACTGAGGTTTTTTCCAGATTTTCCTCATTCCTCATAAATGGCAAATGCCGGGGAGGTATCCTAAAAGTAGGCCTGGAGTGTTTCCTTCCTTAAAAAAATCCTTTCCCAATATATTATTTCACCTCATTTATCATCAGTGTTCACCGCCTATGGTGCCTCTGTAGTAAAACGGGCGTTAAACACCATAAAAAATATAAGTATAATTTATGTCCACTGTTTTGGACTACAGGCATTTGCATATTTAATCTTTCTAAATGTTTAATTAAGAAATATGTGCAAAGTTCTTGTATATGAACTGTAAATCATCATACAATTCTTCTGGGTTTTTACAGCCCAATCAACTGTTTTTTATTTCTGCCTACTCAGCTATAGACACGCTGGCCTGGTCATAGCGATATTTAATCTGAACCCACAGTATTCCACTCTGTCGGTCGCGAAGATCTGTCCTGGTGGTCTAGTGGTGACTATACTTGCCTCCTAAACCCAAGATCGCGGGTTCGATCACCGCCAGGATCGATGGATTTTTTCGGGCGTAAAAATCCTAAGTATGACTTCCTTCGAAAGGGAAGTCGTAGGTCCCATGTCGTACATTTACGGCACGAAAAAGAACCTCAAGCCTAAAAGGGGAGGTCTCTGAGCAAAATTTGTCTGCTATTTCACCTCCTGAATTGAATGGGAGGCTGATGACCTGAGATGTTAAAGATCGTCCGTAAATAAAACAAATCAACAACTGAAGATTACAGTCTATAATGACATTCTTCTTATGTAACGATTTACTTTATATCCATGCGCGCAATTCATTACTTTAGGACGGTACATACCTCGTACGCTGTGCAATAGCAATAATGAAAGCGTTGAATAGGACTGCCTTCTCTCTACTAATGCTAGCGATGGTAATGTCCCTTACTGTTACTGCAATGCAACACACGTGTCGTTATTTCTTTTACTACAGCAACGATACTTGTTTGTTTCAACTTTTGCTTCAATCTAGACAGCACTTAAAACAGAATTTCAATAATGAAAACCGAAATTATGAAAAAGAATATATGTGAAAATCTAATAATGCACAAAATTATATGTCTATGATATATGATATGTCTATACCTCATATAAGACAGCAATCTGCCTTTTTATATATTGTAAGAGCATCATAGACACAGCTAAATTTATTTTAATGAATATTTGTAGTCTAACGTCTTCTGTTACGATACTCAATAATTCAATGACACGTAAGAATGGTATGTTTAAGCATAAAAACTTCAAGAACTGTTCTTGCACTAGAATTCTTATTAGATAAATCTGATTCAGAATTAGAAAATTTCTCTGCGTTTTGATGTGGCTAAAAAGCAACGCATTCGGAAAAAAAAGTTGAACTGGCAGTCTACAATCCACAAATTCAGCATGATATCCGCGATCGCATAAAACGGTAGGGTAGCATAAGCCGAATTATGTGATTTTTTGTAATAGTGTTTAACGACTACGTTTACAGCTGAGGCATCAGTCGAGAAAGGAAACTTCCACGGATAATTTATAATTTGAATATTGGAAAAACCAATATAGGTACACATGGATAATATAATTGAATTCTGAATAACAACAAAATATAGTAGAACAGTAAATAGCTTTAACATGCAACGGTATAATTACATCAGCAATAATGCATTGGAACCATAAAAAAACAAAGTTGACTCTTTTGAATCTTTAAATGTAAGCTACAAATCTTCAAAAGTTAGCCATATTTACTATACAGTAAATTTGCCAAACAAATATTGAGGTACAAATGTATCATAAAATGTCCTCTATTAACAATGAACAAAAGACCTTAATGCTGTGCCTGATTTAACATAATCTCGATATCTTAGTGGTTCGTTCCCGAGCAAAATTTATAACGGAACCTTAAGCTATTATGATATCATAATACAAAATTCTTTACAATAAAATATTTTAAAGATACATTCTACCTGGGCCACTGGGTATAAGCTAAGAAGGCCCCGGCCCTAGCAACTCAAGAGCCAAAAGTGTATACCGGAGTCATCTTGCCATGTGTACGATAAGAAAAGCGAAGTGGCTAGGACCCCTGATTTCATAAACATACGATTTGCTTCAGCCAATATCCTACCAGCTTGCTCACCACACCATAGTTCCGGAAGGAAAAAGAGAAGGAGAGACTAATATACCGATCTGAAAGCAAAGAATGTAGCCAAAACTTGCAGATGGGAAAGACTTTTAATTTTAAGTGTATTTTTTTTTAAATGGAAATGATAAACTGGGAAAGGGTTTTTTGCGTTCCAGCCCTAAGTTTTAGGCTACCTCCCTGGCATAAACACTTGGAAAAAAAAATAAATAAAAACCACTCTCAATCAGGTAGGACGATTCTGATAGGAATCGAATCCCAGACCTCCCGCTCACTAGTCCGTGTCTTAAAGACCTCGGCCACTGGTCGCTGTCGTAAAATACGTGTAAATACTTGTTACACAATCCTCTTCTTCTGCTTTGACTATTTACTCTCCTGCGATATTAGGACTTCCATCCCCCTGGGCTTATAAGCTAATGCTCGGGCCAGTCGCCTGTCGCGAGCTAATTATCTCTAAACACATATACAGAACACATACCTCTAAAAGGGCGGTCAGTTCAATATCAGGGCCGCTTCAAGACACGTTCCATGCTCATATTTATTTAATAATATCCACAGATAAAAGTGTATTTATTAATTTTAATAGAATAATCAGTACGCTGACTCCCCCAATATGTTTATTTCGGCATTGGGCTTTTGAAAATAGCATTGTTGTACTTTGTGTCCATTGCTTTGGTAATTGAATATTTTCATTTACTTTTTCCATATGCAGTTGGTATATTTATTCATTAATGTGTTATTGAAATTGGTTGGCTAATTTTCACTGACCCCTTCAGTTATCTAGTTCTAATCGTTAATACCGTGAATATTATAAAACATGCTACTGTGTTTTATATATGAGCAATAAGTATGGATCAGTTCATTTTGGGATAGTCTGTTCAAAATAATTAAAGGATGCACCATTCAAACATTGGATTGAATTATTAGGGGCGGAGCTGGATACTTCGGTACTTTAGCCTTGCTCAAGAGCTAGCCGTTTGTGCCTACGCCCCCAGTGAGAGTACCTACGGGAAGAAGGAATGGAATGAGAGAGACACCAGACGGTGACTGCGAGAAACATAGACGGAATCCTTAACGCTTCCAGTTCCCCGCGACACCGACGAAGGCTCCCCCCCTTCAGAAGTTCTGTTTCCATACCAGACGCCGGAGCGGAAATCCTTCCAAAGGGCAAACCACCGTCACACCGCGCCATCCCACCTCGCTCTGACCCTTTCGACCCTTTAACAGAACTAAAGGAATGGCATGATATTAAATAGAGGAGCGAAAAATTCACGTAAAGTATTCAACCCAACATTTACATAAGCGATCAGACCGAAGGAAGGGATTTGAACCCGGGACATCCAGTATGAAAGTCCCAATCGTTATTTCCTGAGCCATCCGCTCGGTTACCATTGCAGTGAGCGTTTTATGGCATTTCCAATTCTTGTTTTCATTTTTACATTAGCAAAGTTCATATACACCCATTGAAAAAAAAAAAAAAAGAGAGAACATTGAGAACACTATAAACACCTGGCATGCAGATACTCTCAAATGTCCATGAGCATCAATAAAGTTCAACTGCAGGTTACATCCGCCGTCACACTGTAACAACCATTAGAAATTATGTTTTAAAACTCAGTATTTGTCTCCTTATGCATTTCACGTTTTTGGCGAGTTGAAAAAACACCTCTGGGTTCACAGATTTCACTTAGACGTAGAGGCTTGGATGCTGTTAAATAGCATTAACATGATAAAATTTTCACCCATTTTTATTTAATTTATTTTTGCACTAAAGTAAGTTAATTGTTTAAATAGCTTTTCCTAGCAAATGAAAATGAAATTGTTGAAACGAAAAACCGAAACAAAGACAATTAAAGGTAAATCTTTTATGAAACTAAAACATATTTCATGCAGGAATTATCCATTATCATAAAAAATGCACAAATTTTGCAAAGAGAGCTTGTTGGAGAGTAAGAAAAGCCAATAGCAGCAGACTCATATATCGTAAATGAAATTCTTGCAAGGTGGGTCTGGACAGCGTGTATGAAATGAAGAACTGCAAGAAAGATTGAAGAAGAGCAAGGAGATAAAACGCTTCTTGGGATGACGCTGTACAGGCTTCCAGTATTCAACTTTGCATATACATCCAGAAGTGGATGCAGGCGAGGAAATCATAGATATGTGCACAGGGTGTTCTGAAGTTTTAAGTCTACCCAGAGTAATGATTTCTTTTTGAATGATTTATTTATGGACGCTCTTTAACAGCTCAGGTCATCAGCGTCCCATTCAACTCAGGGCGTGAAACGGCCGACAAATTTTGCTCAGAGGCCTCTCTTTCAGGCTTGAGGTTCTTTTTCGTGCCGTAAATGTACGACACGGGACCCACGGCTTTACTTCCCTTCCGAAGGAAGCCATACTTAGGATTTTTACGCCCCGAAAAAACCACTAACCACTACACCACCAAAGAGTAATGATAAAGTACTATCCCAAGATAAGTTGGGAAGAGTGCCAAGGAAGGGCATGCTTATGGAAAGAGCTATAAAATACAGGTTTAAGATATTGAGACAATTCTTAGAGTATCAAGAGAGATACTTAAGGGATTCAAAATGGATTAGTAGTCTTCGAAATAACTTAGAGACAATAGAGCTAGAGAATTCTGGAGAAAAGACAATAGTTGTAAAGGTTTTTGGAAAGGAGCAAGGAGGAAAGTTGATGATATAGTTATTAAAAACTGTTCAGTGAGATAGCTGAAAAAAAAAGACCGCTAATATTTTATAATTAAATAAAGAATACTTGGAATACTTTATCAATATATAAAGTAAATATTTAAGAGTGCAGGGGTATGAGATTAAATGACTAAGGACAGAATCAGTGTCCTTAATGGAGGCAATGAAGATATTGGGCACATATTATTTAGATGTAAAGGGACTGAAGTTATACAAGAAATAGAGAATATTTTACAAACACCAGTGTATAGATTAAACTAAAATGCAATGTAATACAATTTAACTATATATTCAAAGATAATGCCTTTTAAAGAAAAAAATTCTATTAGATGGAAGATACTAATACATGAAATAATATTAGAACAGATATCCCACTTCTATTATTTAGAATGTGATATTAGTTTTAAATTTGGCAAGACTTGAGATGAAAGTTAACAAGTTTCAAACCATTTGTGGAATAATTAGAACGGTTTTAAGAATAAAAACTATAAGAAAGGCACAAATGAAGTTTTATAAGGTTATGGCTGCGCCTACTCTTTTATATGGTTCCGAATCGTGGACAGTAACAAAAAGAGAGAAAGATCATTTATACAGTCTGCGGAAATAAAATAAAAATAAAATATGTATATAATAGGAAGCACTAGACTGCCACGGGTGGCCAAGGTAGTTAAGACACGCACTCGTGAGCGGGAGGCCTGGGGTTAGAATCCAACTAGGGTCTTTCTCCCTGACTGAGGTTTTTCCAGGTTTTCCTCAGCCCTCATAAATGGCAAATGCCGGGGAAATACCCTAAACTTAGGCCTGAAACGTTTCCTTCTTTTCCCAATATATCATTTTATCTCATGTATCATCAGTGTCCAGCGGCTGTGGTACCTCAGTAATTAAAAGGGGCAGTAAACACTGTTTTTTTTTAAAAAAAAAAGGAAGCAAAGAATTGATAAAATAATAGATGAAATAATAAAATAAGTTAAACATTTTTTCAGTTAACGATAGAATAGATAAAAATGAAATAGAAAGTTCATATTGATAGGATGATAGAATAGATTGCCAGAGAAGATAATGAATTATAAATCAATTGGGAGGAGATATTTGGGCAAATCCTGTAGAAGGTGGCTTTACGATAGAGACTGGAACAGGTAAATCAACAAATCATTGAAAGGAAATGAAGTAGGAACTGATCTGTGGAGAAAAGAGCTAATAAACCACGAGTGGCTTATGTTAGATTAAAAAAAAAAAAAAAACAGGATTGAAGTTTTCAAAAAAGATAGTAAAAGCATAGGACAGTTTTAAGCAAAGTGAAAAAGTGCATTCGTCTGTTAAAAGAGAGGTAACGCAAAAGTATAACTGTATGGGAATTTTTCTTTTCTTTTTTGCTTTTTTTCCTTTTAAGTTTTTGTAATGTTTAAGAAATAATCAAAATTGTATTCGTATGTATTTTCCCAGTATAAATAAATATAAACTAAGAATAAAAAGAGATTGGAAAATGACACCGAACTGTAGTGCTAATGAGATAAAAACTAGAGCAGCATTATTTAAATACTGATTTCTTTAAGCGTAAAAGTCAGTTATCCAATTTCATAAGTTTTTATAATATATTCAGAAGTTGAAAAAGTCTCCCAAATACGATTTATTGAAATAAACAACAATAACCAATTGTTTTGGTGTTAATTGTTGCTAGCATTCATTAGTCATTTGCAAACAAATTTCATCATGGGACAGCTTGTGCTTCGTTAAGTGTGTAAAAGGTTAACTGCAAACAAAGGTAACTGTTTGTTTTCGTTGCGCGTTTTGGCGTGTCTACCGAATGTTCCCCAGTGAGCAATTTGCAGTCCGTAAGAGTGAACACAACCTCAGTCCAATGGGAACGTACTGTGTGCTAGTTGCTGTCCAATGTTGTGATAAAACCAGTTCGCTTTGTCTGCTTAAGTGATGAGTGAAATAAAAACAATCTGATCATATCCTTTATTGGTGGGTAAGAACAAAAGTAGCTAATTTTTTGTTCTGACTTAAGTAACGATAAACATGGCAAATATTATGGTGACCTAATGTTTGAGAGTTTTTCGCAAAGACGACCAATAACAAACCTGACAGTACATGACCACATTTTTTTTAGCTCTATTACGATTTGTATTTCAAAATTATAAAATTATAAAGAGAAATAGAATGCAAGCCTCTAAACACCTTACAGAAGTTTATGAGAAGTTTAATTTTATTTTACCTTTTAATCACATATTTATTTTCTTGGATATCTACATCGGGAAGCACTTTACAGTTTTGTAGTAGTATTATTTGATTTATTTAGGGACACTCTTTAACATCTCAGGTCATAAGCGTCCCAATCAATTCAAGGCGTGAAACGACCGATAAATTTTGCTCGGAAGCCTCTTATTACAGGCTTGAGGTTTTTTATGTGCCACGGGACCCATGGCTTTTTTCCCTTCCGAAGTAGGCCATACTAGGGATTTTTACGTCGGGAAAAAAAATCCATCCACCCTGGCCGGGATTGAACCGGAGATTTGAGTCTACGGGGAAAATATGGTTACTACTAGACCGCCAAAAGTTACTTCACAATAATAATTTACTTTTATTTTCTATCATACGTAATAAAGCGTTTCAATAGACATAAGGGCTTTCATTTCAAAACTTGCTAGTGCGAATAATTGCCTTTAAAAAATAAGGAGAGATTAAAACCAATCTGTTTACATTTTAGGTTTCACTCTCTGACCTCCAGGTACTTCCACTTTGAAATATCAACCCTACCTTATGATATTTAAACTTTAAGAATATTCAATTGTGAACACATCTTTTGTTTTCCATTGTTACCGTGCAACTTGGATTAATACTATTTTTTAAATTTGAACAGAATAAAACTAAAAAAGAACTGATTGTGCATTTAATGTAATAATTATGTTTTGATAATACTTTCTCACACTTTTAGGAACAATTTTTGAAGGTTTGATGCATACTAAAATTGTTATGATTCACATTTAGGTACAAACACGGGAAAGTTTCCTAACAACATAAATACAATGGTTCATGTTTTAGCACATGGCTAACTATGAAAACAGTTTTACTAGTAGTAATATTGGGCAATGAACAACTTATTCCATATTATGTATGTAATAAGAAACAACGTTTTACAAATTAATAACGCAAGTTTTGAGATATATATATATATATATATATATATATATATATATATATATATATATATACACATAATGCACTCTAGTGATTCTTATTTCACCGCCTAATTGGTCTAGTGCTTAGCTTTTCGACTGCTAACCAGGAGGACCCGGGTGCGATTCCCGATACCTGCTTAGGAATTTTTTACGTTAGGGAAGCCTGGAAAGGGGTCACCCAGCCTAGTGAGGATAATTGGAGAGCTGTCTGACGGAGAGGTGGTACTCTATCATAAAAGCCGCGTGATAAGCGACCTGGGGTACCAGCATGCTAGTCAGATACACCCCTGAAATATCGATGAAGTCATGAGACGGAGGTAGAGGAAGTCAATCTGACCTTTCATACAGAGTCAGGAATCTGACATACATTCATTATCTATTACTCGAAGAACCAGATGATATCTCTCTGTAACTATTTTATTCTCTAAGTAACATTCATCATAGTTCCCAATTCCCTATGTGTACATGGCCAATATGCAGTGCAACAATGGAACTATTATTAGTAATCCCCCCCCCCTTGACTGCATTTGTCTCTTAGCGGAGTCTGTATGAATAGTGTGTAAAGTTAAGTGACATTCACCTGGGGTAAGGAAAAACTCCTATAAAACCTTATCTAGACATCGGGATTCGAACCCAGGATCTTTAATGGCAGTCACGAATGCTACTACTAGACCACGGAGGCGGTTTTCTGTATTATTATATGGAACACATTTTAAACATTTAATTTAGTAACATTGTTGAATTTATCCTATCTAACTAGTCTATTTTTTATTCTGCTTAAAAGAATTTGATTAAAGAACTGGAGTATAAAAATCACAAGAAAATTTCCGGAAATAAATACTAAAAGTAGATGGCAATGAAATTTGCAATCGGTTTTATATGTACGGCGCAGAAGGGAAAAAAACAAGGAAATGACACTGTTGAGCGATGAAAACGGAATAAAGCATAAAGGAGAACGAAAGAAAGCTATTTTATAAAAAAATATTTTTTTTCGATATTTAACAAAAAGATGAGAATAATAATAAAAATAATAATGCAAAGAGGGATTATCACATTGACTTTGAAGAGGGAAGAGAAAAATGTAAATTTTGAAATATCAAAAATAAGGAAAAAGTTAAAAACGAAAAAAGCAGAAGCCACGTGGTCCTGATGATATTGATACGGAAATCTTGAAGCTAGGAGTGGAGATTATCAATTTGTACGTTATGTGCTTATTCAACATATCTCAAAATTATTCTAGCCTATCTGAAGACTGGAAGTGTGCTGTCGTAGTCCTTATTAAAAATAGTTTAAAAATTACAGGCCGGCAAGTCTCACATCTGTCGTATGTAAAAGCATAGAACATCTGATAGATCAATATATTCCTAGTTTTCTTAATTACAAAGACTAGTTCTTCCACCGTTTCAGAGAAGAGGTTTTTTATGATAACCAAAATATTCTGGACCTAGCTAAAGAGATATATACAGGATGTAGGATCGATGCAGTGGTAATTGATTTTCGAAAGAGTTTGGTTTATTATCACATGACTTATTAGTAAATAAATTGAGTGGACTAGAAATAGATAAAATGGTTTACTTTGGATTAAAACTTTTTATAAGAGCGTTAGTATAGGTTAGGAAATGTTAATTTTTGGAAAAATGGCATCAGGAGTTCCTCAAGGTAGCTACTTGAGCCATTATTGTTTAATATTTATATTAGTTATCTTTGCTTAAATATAAAGTCTAAAGTATGACAATTATTATAGGAAAATTAAATACAGTTCCAATATGAATATTTTTACACAGCGATCTTAATAATATTTCCAATTGGGTGGTTAAACACAGGATAAAAATAAATGGTTCTAACAGTGAGGCCAAAAGCCAAAAAGAAATTAATTTTAATTATAAACTCGATGAAGTAGAAATTCCTCAGGAAAACTGCTTTAAATACTTAAGAATTCATTTAAGCTCTACATTGTTTGAGACCTACACTTGAATTGGACCAACAAATGGATAGAGTTACAGAAAAACATAAATGGGGGGGTTACATTTTGTTATGAAAATACTAAAAAATACCAGTCCAAAATCAAAGGAAGTAGATAATTTATCATTAGTTTGGCCCTTAAGAGCATGAAGCAGCTTATTGAGATCTATAAAGGGTATATAACATTAATATTATAGAAAAAAGTCAGTATAGAGCAGCAAAGTTCATAAAAGGTAAAAAAGAACATGGGTAAGAAAATGTTAAATGATTAGATTGAAAATCACTAACAGAAAGATGTAAAAAGCAGGGTTAAGGTCATTATGCAACATGTATACAGAACAAAATAATCGGCAGAAATCGCAACTGGATTATAAACTCCAGTATACTATTGTAGAATCGATCATATTTTTAAAATAGATTGGAAGTAAAAGAGAACAGATTTAGGTAAATTCTCTTTCGTAAATAAAATCATAAATGACTGGAGTGAATTACCTGCATTTGTCTTTGAGTGCTGTCCTTCTCTGACAAGATTTAAAAGTAACCTAAAATTGTGTGTAGAAATATTTGATTGATATAAGTAGATATGAATGTTCAAATTTATCTGTTCCCTAGACTATTTGTAATATTATTTAACTCCTTTTGAAATTAATTAACTAGCTTCGATTAACTTGTTTATATTATCACTCAAGCTGATAAGTGTCTAGGCCTAAATATATTTATTTATATTTGATAAAAATAAAATTTTTATAAATGTATTTAATTAAGTTAATGTATGTAAAATTAAGTTAAGATGTATTTAATTAGTTTGGCTATTTAATTAGGTTGATGTGTATCTAACTAGAATGGCATGTTTTTACTTAGGTGAAATATATTTAATTAAGTTAACTGGCATGTAAATATGTGTAAATTACTTCGACATATATTTAAATTGTATTTATTTAATTCTAGGTCAGCATGTATTTAGTTAAGTTAAATGTTTTTTTAAGTATTTAGCTGTAAATAATAATTTTATTTTCATTATTTTTAACTAAGTCAGGGTGTAAGCCCAAATGCAATTAATAAATACGTATATAACAATAATAAACTTTCTAGAATGCCAGGAAAAGATTTTAATTAGAACAAGCGAATTATCTTTAAAATTTAAGTGGGAATTGGAACTTCTAAGCTCTAAAGGCACAACGAAGTGGCATGAAGTACGTTGGTATGGACTGTAGATAACGCAGGAGGGGTATAAAAGGTCACGAACTATAAACCATCTTCTCCCCTAATGCATGCCACTCAACAGTTCTTATTTACCTGCTGAGCGGTGACTCATAGATTGCATTCTTGCTTTGTTTGTATTGACCTAGTAGTTTGAGTGTATCTAACTTGATGCCAAGTGCCTAGAAATTCCAATACCTAATTATAAGGTAGGTGTGCCATTTAAAACTTTAAATTGTAGTTACTGGAATGGGAGAAGAAATCTAAAATGTAATCAACGTTGATTTTAAACGTTCTTATAAGTGTGGTTATTGTTTAAATTAAATTTACTTTAAATGGATAGTTATGAAGACTGTTAAGTTTGAAATGAAAACGCTGTAAATTTATTTCGTTGCTTAACTACGAGGAAATACCCTCAAAGGATTGTCTGATGGTAATACGCATAGCACTTTTATTTACTTGATGACTTGTTTTACAGAAGAAAGCTTTTCGATAAACACACACACACACACACACACACACACACGCACACGCACGCACGCAATTAATCGCGTGCCAAATAGGAAAATACACAAAACTGTAGCAAATTCATTTATTTTATTGACTGAATTAATTTGTTAGTTTTATTTTATTAGCATTTTATTATGTTAACATTGGTGTTATGTTCATAAAGTCATTAATATCATGATTTATGTTCATAATGTCGGTCACTCGAAGACAATGTCATACACAATTCAACGTTTCACGAGTCATGTGACATGTAATGTGATTCTCTTCTTTAAAAAACGCAGTTTCCGGCTGTGTTTGAAACAATCATTGTTTCGTTTTTCTCCAGAGGGAAAAACCAAGAGCGCAAGGCCTGGTGAAGAATTAGGGCCATCCTGGTAAGCAAACATTCCCCAAATTAGTTATTTAGACCATTCATCTCACTCACAGACGCGAAAACGCTTTTTACACATGTAACAGACTTCTGTTTTGCTAACCAATGCACGCACTTTGTGGCTTTCACATACTTACCAGAGTGTGTCTGTAGGTACATGTCCTTTATGTCATTGTTGTTGTTAACTCGAAGAGTTACTGTATCTTTTAAGTTGAAAACAATAACAATATCTTCTTCTGTTTTTAAACGACGAGCATTTATTTCTTGATACCTTTAAGCGGAACCTTATGTACTGTTCACATCTTTGGTGATGGATATTTAATTTTATTTATAATGTACAGCTTCAAACAGTGGGCTTAAAATGTTTTCTAGATTAGTAGCTATCTTCATATGTTAAGCAACATTGATATGAATTACTGCCAGTTTTAACACAATAATTAAACGAGGAATGCCAATGGAGCCTCCGGATTCTAGAAAAATGCATCCACATAGATTATTATCTTGAAAGTTGTGTAACTTAACAGCGTTGGAACCATTAAGCCGATATCTATTTTAGAGGAGCATTTATCTGTCTGGGATAAACGAGTCTTTGAATTTATGCTTAATATCAACAATCACGGAT
This sequence comes from Metallyticus violacea, assembly GCA_030762175.1. Taxonomy (NCBI): domain Eukaryota; kingdom Metazoa; phylum Arthropoda; class Insecta; order Mantodea; family Metallyticidae; genus Metallyticus; species Metallyticus violacea. The sequence goes on along the minus strand of CM060833.1, from coordinate 50,432,648 downwards.
GAATGGTTCAAAGATATTATAACATCATTATATATATATATATATATATATATATATATATATATATATAAACAAAACTTGATCAAACCTTCAGAAGAAGTTCTTCTTTCCATCAAAATCATTATTCAGAACTTCGTCCTGCTGTCCCGCATTTCATGTAACGTGAAAGGTTTCAGCAAGAGAGCAAATCTCTTTTCTCTCTTGTTTTTTTTTTTTTTTTTTTTTTTTTTTTTTTGTAAGATGTTGCCTGAGAAACGTCAGTCTTTTGATGTTTAATCAAAGGAACAGCGTTCTTTGATAAATCACAGGCGAACGCCTTGGAAAGCTCCTTCGTACTCCACCCTTACTCTGCATGTTTTCATTAGCTCTATCTAGCGTCGCTTACTGCGCAACACGCAAAACTGGAAAACAAGAATGCATAAGTTTATTCTTGGGACAGATATATGAGTTGTTCAATGTGAACATTTTTTAAAAGTAAGCATTTCTTTAAAATGATCATTTTTCGCTAGGAATTAGTTTTCAAGATGTCCCCGAGTGCCATTTCTTTAGAGACCTTTAGAGTTCGGCCCCACATTGTCATGAACCTTTGCCCTTTCTGGAGATCAGGTAGCACAAGTTGAAAGGCAATACGTTGGGGCTTGGGACATTTTAAAAGATCTTACAGCCAGATCCTCTCAGTTTAATTTCTTTAATGGAGTATTCATTCAAACACCAGGAAGATTGCTCTATGTTTTCGGTCTGACCAGGTTGCAGCGCTGTATTAGGAAAACCTTATTGCACATGGAATATCCTCATCAACAATTGTATGGAAATAGTCACGTAATGAGGGTTGTGTGAATTTTCATAATGTTAAAAACTGAGTACCGGGTGGTTATAACACTTTTTGAAATGAAAGCATTTACTGTTGTAGAAATTTAAAACCTCTTTATGGTAAAATAGACAGCAAAAGATTGAGCTAATTTTCTTGGATTAGGAAGCGAAGCTGTTTTGGACGAATCTGGCGAGGATCGACCAGAACAGTTTTTGACCTTGCGTCAAACTAACAGGGAGGAAATTCTGGAACCAGTTGTGACACTGGATGACCCATGACCCATTTTCAAACAGGGAGTCCTTAGACTGGCGTAAATCTGGCGAGGCGCCGCCAAGGAAGTTTACGGATGTCAAGGAGAAAAACCATGGCCTTCTTCTGCAACTGGAAGAAGATTTTGTAAGGTGACTTTAATTGCGTAGGCGCTATACTTGATTCTGATGACAATCAGTGATGACAATGCATCAGTCCTCCTGCTCAGATTACAAAGTGAGAGGCGAAGAACTGTGGATTCAGGGAAATTTCTTCTGCAAGGACCAAGAGGGGCTCTTGAACACTTCCATATGTGATAAGTCCAGACACCGGCGGGTCTATGAGAACTACCCCGGTTGTACAAATGTCTCACTCGAGTTGTCACAATTCCATCCAGGAGTCCTCCAGACAGAACTCGCCACAAGTTCTTTAGTACACACCAAAAGGCACAATCTTAACTCACCTGACGCTTCCGACCCTTTAACCGATGCTAATGAATGTAAATAACTGTCCCAGCATTCGCCTAAGTGCCCAGGGGAAATCACGAAAAAAACCCAAGGCCAAGAGAATTGTAATAGGGACCTCTTAAATATAAGTTCCAAGCTTATCGCACAAGCCAGGCCGCTCGCTTGATCACCTACCTTACAACCCAAATGTAACCCCCCAGCGATTATTATCTTTTCTCAGAATGATAGAAATACCTCAAGAAACGAAATATAATGACAACGGTGCGGTTAAGGATGCCATTTCAGAATATCTTCCACACAAAAGTTCAGACTATTTTTTTCAATGGCATAAAAATACTAACTCAAAGATTTAAAAAATGTGTTGAAATAAATGGAGACTTTGTTGAAACAGAAGGGTTGTTTTCTTTCTCTTAGTTCTAAAACTAAGTTAGGCCGGACATTTATGAAACCTACCTCTTATTTGAAGTGCTGTTACTGTTTGACTTAAACACGAAAAGATGTCATGCTATTTAGTTTATGAGCATATTTTGCTTTATGATTATGGATTTTATCCACTGAACGGAACACTCCATTGTATGGAATTGACAATCAGTTTCGAGGATACATGAAAATAAAGGACTTATGTTATTTCTTGCTATGTTTGTGGGATTTTCCTGTACTTGTTACTGTTATATCTCTATGCATTTAAAGCTGTATATAATATGTCCTGGTCATATGTGACGTATGGGAATGCTTTGATTAAGGCTTTCCAACCTACATAGAGATAGAGCAATAAACATGTACTACATGGCTGACCCCAAGTATAATTACATTACCGTGAGACGTTTCTGGCTAATCCGAGTTAAGGGGACGATGTCTAAGGTTTGTTGGGAAACGACTGCCTTGGAATCCTCCTGAAAATTGACTCCAAGGGTCCACCCAAACTGTACTGCCGTTGATTCTATTCTTTTGCTCTACCGTCAATATGATAATTATATGAATTATTTATAGCTCATCAAAATAATCTCTAACTTAAGTCTTAGCAGAAACATGTTTTACAAAACTGAACAACTAAAAAATAGATTTGCTTTCAGGAATAAATTACTATACTGTAAATATTTTAAATTTAAGCGAATTTAGTTTTAGGATAAACCTCTTGAAAACTGGGCTTTTTTACTATAAGAGCATATTCTGTCCTCTATGATGCGATAGCTCATATCGGGCTCTGGCCTGCTGCAGCGACTGCTGCTTCCTCTACATCTGTCTTGCGACATCATTGATAGAGGGCAGTATTGCAAGGGGAAATGGAATCAGCAAGCTGATAACCCGCATGCTGCCTATTACATGACTTTCGAGATCGAAGGACGTCACCTCTCAGGCAGCTCCCCAATTTTCCTGGGGAATGGACCCATTTCAGGCCTGTTTAACTTAAAATTTTCCTAAGAATATACTGGGGATCGAACAGGGACATCCCGGTCAACAATCACCAACGCTAACCACTTGGAATCGGCCATAGGAGTATAATATAAGTATTTATTCTTTCAAAATAATGTAGTTATAAATGAAAAAATAGAAAAACCATTTTGATTGTGAAAATTTATTATATGTGAGGAAATGCAAGGATTTTGATACTTAACAAAGTAAGAATGGAAGGAATTAGAAGAATAGTGATTGCAGAAGAAAATACGTATTAATACATACCAGTATTAGATCAGAAAAAGGATAAAATACTTTTCGATGTTTCATGAAGATGGAAGAAGAGGAAGATGCAAAAATTATAATTGGAAATCAGCGAGAAGAAGAAAATAAAAGTACAGACCATGATCAACAACCGATTGAACAACTACTAAGGATTTGATTTCCGAAGATACCCAAAATAGACGGCTTTGGATGACTGGCTCAGGAAGACAAACTGTATAAAATGGATTTGTCATAATTGCAGCTGCATTATTTTAATATAATTTTCTGTTGGTACAAACGTTTCTTCACAAGAATTATACCTTTTTTCAAACTTTCTTGTAAACGAGATCTCATTCTTTGTTCGTCTTGAAATATAATTTATTATTTATCTGTTTGTGAGATGAAATAAATGTCATAAATATGTCAGATTTCACGACTCTTAATTATTTATACGACACGATTTTGATATTTTCTTACTTCCTTTTCACTAACACTAAATATTATCATCAGGTGTTTCTAAGACGAAAGATAATGTCAACTTTATATTTATGCTTAGAGTTCTAGAAATAAACCGGATCATTAAAATTTAAACTTGGAGTGCATTTGTGTCTGATGCGTTGAACAAAAACGTCCCATTGCTCTTTGATTACAGTGAAATACGCTGGGGAGCATGCATCTACTTGTGTGGACTACACGTTACACTTCAAGACCATCAGAATCGCTTGCCAAGAACTTCTAGACAGACTTCTCGGTTATTTTGAGCTGAATGTTCCTAATACCTATTACTCAGGATATTATTTTTAACCGAATTTTTAAAGGACTCACTATTTTTGTTTACTGCCGGTTTTCAAATGATGGACAGTTTGGGCAGCACTTCTGCACATCCGGATTTGCTTTTAGTGTCAAAAGAAGGACATAAACAACAGTGAAATACATAGCTGTAGACTTTTCTGAATATTGTTTATTTGTTGAGCTTTGCTGTAGCTTGTGTAGAGTTACATCTCTTAATAAGCATGCAAGTTTTTCAAAATGACAAGCTAAATAAAGCGGATAATGACTCTTACTAATATAGTTTTCAGATGTATTCACAGAATGATATATTATCTTTCACTGTGTATTTCTTTATAAAAAAAATGGTTCACATACAGGCCTTGGTTTTGGGAGGAGGAGTGTGTTGTTATTGTGGGTAATAAATTTTCAGAGTCGTATTCACTGGATGTTTTGTGACTTGTGGGAGTCAACGGGAGAAGAAGATTTCGAACACTAGCCACAGAGAAGAACATGCGACATTTTCTCTATCTCACTATTTATTTGTTATGCAATATTTTCTCATTATAGGTCGGGCTATCCATTGAGCTTTGAGTTCTAGCTATCACCTGACTACTATTACACAACTCTTGAGCCCTCTTACTGCCCGACTTCCAATTCTTACTTCCTCAGTAACCTTTTACTCTTTTCACTACTGCTTACTGAAAACCCTAATATTTTATTTTTTATTCTCAAAGTCCCGCACGCGAATTTTAATTCTATGTTATTGTGAAATCAGAGTGAATTCCGGGCTTCCTTATTGGATAACCCCTAATATCTATTCACGCGCAGATTGGCTCCGATTTGTATGATTTAGAACGGTGTTCATTGGTTATTCTTACTTCTTTCCCTACACTTCTACAATTTTTCCGGTCCGCTTTTTTCCCATAAAAAGTCTGTGGCATAAATTTCGGCATATGCCTTTTAAGTCGGACCTAATGGCTCTTTCCTCCTTTGGTCACTTTTAGATCGTCAAATGTTCTCACAGATAACGGACGTTGTTACCCATGTTTGCTAATAAATCGTTATTTTGGCGGTGAGGCCGTTTAATGTCTCCTATACTATTTCATATCTGTCATCTTCGATACTTCTTAGAAATCTGTATTTCCTACATGTGGCGCACCTCCCTTTGTCCCCCTTGTTGCGTTAGATAAAGAATGAAGCTAGCTGTTACACTGAAAGTGGAAACTACCCTTTTACAATATGACAGCAATGTTTGCTCTAAAGTATTCACACAGATGAAAAGTAACAATTCTTAGCCTATCTCTGTTTCTCTTTCCACTACCTGCTTCCCCCAGGTCAACCGCCGACAAGCCTTTACTTCAACATATAATACAATAGCTCTTGCTAAAAGGCTTTCATACAGGTGTCTTTCAGCCATCACAATAGTAGAACCTGAAAAATGAATACAATACTTCCACCTTGCTCCGATATACATAAAATATTCCTATCTGCTCAAGTATTTACATAAAATATTAATCTTAACAATAATTAGAATATGAACTTTATATTAAAGAACTATACTTTTCGGCTACAACCAACAAATGAAGAAAACATTTCTTTCCAAAGAAGTGGGTTCATTTATCATTAAACAAATTTAAAAATATATTTTGAATGCAGAACGAGATAGCGACATTGATATGATAAGAAAATATCTGGATAAAGTGAGAGAAAAATTTACGAGAAAACCACCAAATTGGAGAGTATCGCCTTTAATAATGTGAGTAGAACAGTTTGATGCTGAAGTTTGATTTATAGAAACTTTAATACTTCAGCAATCACGGAGAGACTTTGGGGCAAGCAACTAAGTAAATGAATTGTAAAATTAATGTATTTGTAAAATTGTTTAAGTAAGAGCATTAACTTTAAGCATGCATACATAATGTGAGGCATTTTACCTAATGTTGTTAAGTTCTCAGTATGAAACTATGATCTTGTTTTTACCTCTGAACTATTTATTACCAGCTGATGTGAAAGCTGTAGATATTTTAACATAGCACATCTCCCAGCTGTTAAAATCTCCGTTCTTTAGTTTTGGAGATATTTTGTGGTCATCTAGTGAATAATTGGGAATTTCCAACAAACCAAAGCCTGATTTACTAATTACAAACAAGCCTTATGGCTTGAAGCATTGTGCTGATGAAGGAGCAGAACCTCGTCTCAACCTGCCATGATGCTCTTCCTTGACTGCGGCCCAAAATTTGAAATTAAATTTGCATAGTAATGACCTTTGCAAATTATCTACCAATATCACAAATTGTGCACTTCAATTTGTCTGCTGAGAGGATTCACATCTCATCCGGAAATGTTTGTCTCTCTGCTCTAAAACATTGAAATGCATCATGTCAACATTCAAGGAACTTGAGAAGTTAATTCTTTAATGAGCAATGCTTTTTCAAAATGTTATATAGTTATATTTTGTTTAAAATTTTTATTATTTTAGCGTTTCTCTGAAGTTGAAACACTAATGATATATTATTTTTTCTAGTTTTGTTAACTTGGCTTCACAAATATTAAAGGAACAACGTTTTTTTTTACAATTTATGTTAAATGTATTCCATTTTTCGACATAATTTAAATAATAGTGAAAAACAATGCCAAAGTATTTAAACATCTCAACAGCAGCTGGAAACAACTTTGTAAATTCAAGAAAAATGTTGTTGTTTGCAATTATAACTTCTGTACAGCACTATGGAGATCCATAAACATGACTTCAGTATATCACGATCCATGTATATTGTAGCATTGTTGCTGTTGATGAACAAGGTTAAAAAATGTGATATATAATGCAGTCACGGAATAATAAAAGATGAATAACCAATTGTATTAGGATTTAAAAGCTATCAGTAAATTAAGATTTTATAAATTTGTTAAAGAATCTAATTAAGCTTGAAGAAAATAGCTGTACACTGACATATTTATATATATTTCATATTATACAATGACAGTTTTCCAAGTACAAATGCCATGCTCGTCTTCATAGGATGTTTTAATACATTTAATTTTTATTATGCCTCTAAAAGACAGTAGAAATCGTACGTATAAGTTGCTATCTTATCTTGTTGAAATTGAGAAGAAATAATTTAAATAATTGTATTCTTTTTTGGGTGTTTATTATATCTCTTTATTTGAAATGCTCCATTTTGTTAACTACTGTCTATCTTATCATTCAAGAAGCTGCTATACACAGTCCAAACCGATATTGTCTTTACCCACATGAGCAGTGCGGAAAAAGCGACTAGGTAACCTTTGGTGGGAACTGAAGCGCATGCACTCTCATCTACGAAGAGCATGCTCACAGAGAGACTGGGGCAAGAAATCACTTGGCGTCACAAGTAGGGCTGAAAGCACTAGGAATCTTATGGCATCTGGAACGGATGCCCAGTCCCAAGCGACAGCCTGTTCACTCCACGCACTAGTACACGGGTAAAATATTAGACTTGAAGGCCTACGCTCGCCTCCTTTTCGTAAATATAAATTGATAGGGGCGGGTAAATAACTGAAATGAGGGCATTGTCAGGCGGGTAAAATATTGTAACGGTGGAAAATGTACTTTTATTCCACTTCTTAACTAATTTATATATACAAACACGGTAACCTAACGCTAATCTCGGGTAAATCCTAGAAATCGGTGGACGCAGTGATTTTTTGCGACTCGCTACGGCTTGACGACCTATGCTCGCCTCCTTTTCGTAAATATAAATTGATAGGGACGGATAAATCCCTGTAATGCTGGCAAATCTGCTTTGATTGCAGCAGAAAAAAAAATATAGACCACTCTGTGCGTGACACTATGTTACCGAGTAAGTCATTATAATTGTGCCAAATCTCGTTTATCCAGAAGAGAAAGAAAAAAAAAGAAGAAGAAGAAAGCATTTGGATGGTAGAATTCGAAACCACTATCTTCACAAGCATAGTATAACGCTCTTACCGCCTGAGCTATCGTGCCACTGCTTGTCGTGTCCTATTATCTAGCTATAACTGTGAAGTCACTATCGGCTCTCTTCGCTGTCGCGGGACTGGTCAGCCAGATTCCATTGCAATAGGAGATTCCATACGATTCCCACTGCTTTCAGCCCTGCTTGTATTGACAAATCAAGAAATCTGCTGCCAAGGTCATATCACTGCGCATTCTGCTTACACTACTCTCGTCCATTTCTATATTCACCTGGAACTGGGTATCAAAAAAGAGACAATTATTTAAACGCTGTGAGGTACAAACCTTAGATCAACAGAAAGGGACCAGAGTCGGAATTTAGTTATCTTAAGTGTGTATCTTTCTGAATAAGGGTTTTCTAGTGACCAGGAAGTCTGTAAACCTCATATTAAATGCTTCGAGAATTGTTTTGTATTTATTGACCTTAAATTTTTTCACGTCTCAGATGCTTTCTTAGGGGCTACAGAAGAATGGAGTTTGCTGCAAATAGGGAAGAATGGCAGTCATCTTAAATTAGTTATTTGCGTCTTTGATGACTGTAATGGTCATCATCTCGCTTTTATATGAAAGCGAGACTAGCAGACAGTTCTAAGACAGGAATCCTCTCTTACTGCGAAAAAAACTATCACTCAATGCTTTTGGAAGATCAATTTTAGTGTTTTAGCGGGATTTTGTAATACTATGACGCTGTTGATCATGGTTCGACACCACAGATTTATTTATAATACTACACAGAGTTTTGTCAATTCTAACAACTATGAACTACAAAATGTTTCTGTTAAAAATATGCTTTCATGAAATAACTTCATAATACATCTGTTAAGCGCAGGTCTGTCACCACAAAGGCACCATGGAGCAATGACATACTTTCCTCAACCTTAAGTTTGGTTTTCTAGACCGAACGCTACTTCTACGGTAAAGTACCTCCCAGTTATTAGTTATTCTTGCGAATTTGCTTGAGCCAGGTTACAGACCCATCTCTTTAGAGAAAATTCAGGAATATCAGGAATGGAAGATGGCGTGTTCGGATCAGCCGGAGGCGAAGCTGTACATATATTGACAACTTGTAAGTCTTTTTTTTTTGATTTGTTTATTTAAGGACGCTCTTTAACATCTCAGGTCATCAGCGTCCCATTCTATTCAGGGTGTGAAACGGCCGACAAATTTTGCTCAGAGGCCTCTTCTTTCAGGCTTGAGGTTCTTTATCGTGCTGTAAATGTAAGACACGGAACCCACGGCTTTATTTCTCTTCCTAAGGAATCCATACTTAGGATTTTTACGCCCGAAAAAAATCCATCGATCCTGGCCGGGTTCGAACCCGCGACCTTGGCTTTAGAAAGCAAGTATGGTTACCACTACACCGCCAGGACCGACTTGTAAGTCTTCACATTATCGATATTATAAAAAAATATTTTTGCGAAATAAAGTAAATGTCTTTTTAATTATTCTCTCATATATTCGTAAGAAGCAGGGAAATGTTCTCAACGAGAACTATGACATATTTTACGCACGGGAGCAGCTTTTTTCTCACATCTTGCTAGGGGGGCCCTCCCTGTGGGAAGAATGAAAACTAATTTTGATGGTGAAGCAGCAACTATAAGTGAAGCGGCCAATACACTGATTTCTCTGAATATTAAACGAAAGATAGTCTTCCTGTCTGATTCCACCTCTGCACTCCAAGTATTGGGCTCCCCAGAGCTGCAACAAGAAGACGACTTAGTAATTCAACGTAAAGAAAGACTACTGATATTGCAAGCACTAACCGAGATCCGTTTATAATGGGCCCCTGGTTACTGTGACATCAGCGGAAACAAAGAAGCTGACAGACTGTCGAAGGAAGGATGCACAATGAATCAACCGTCACCCCTTTCTACCTACGCCATTATATGCAATGTAATTTCAAACAGTATAAAGAAAGTCGTCGCGGACTCCTGGCGGACAGCAGCAGATGGGAACCGATTATAACAAAAACCTATCCCCAACAATCTGCTCCGCGGCCACCTTCAGGATGGCCACAGACCACGACTACCTACAAAAACATTTGCAAAGAGTGGACTCTCCGATCTGCCCCCTCTGCTCAAAAGAGGAAGGAACGGCTGATCATCTTCTACACTGTACAGCACTCCAGAGTGACTCAAGAGAAGACACATTAGAAGGACGAGCACGGGATGGCACGGCGTCAAATGGCTGACCAGCCAAGAATGGGCGTTGGCTGAAGAAAAAGATATTTTTCGTTTCTTATACCGAACACTTCCCGTTTCACGAAATGTGTTAATTACATTATTATGATTTGAAGACTTTGAACTTATGGAAATCTGTGTTCAAATCGTATTCCAAGTCGAGAGAGAAGAAGCTGTCACTGCCCATGGATCGCTGAGCCATAATGCATTTGTAAATAAGGACAAAGCAGCCGCTTAGTAATTCGCACTGGAGTCCTTTTGCTTGCTAAAAACTTAGTGAGCAAGTTTCTGTCGACATCAGGAATAACTTATTTCCTCGAAAATTTAATAATTACTAAAGTAAAATTAAAACATATAACATTGGACACAACTTAAAACCTTACAAGTAAATAATAATAATTATTACTGTTTCTGTAGGCAAGTAAAACTGTTTTCTGAAATAAAAATTCCTTTGAAAGTTCAGAGATTGAATTTAAAATATTTAAATTCTTATACATTACAAATTTAAGTACTTTCTTAGGATTTTGTTTGAAGTAAAACTTGTAAAACGTGATTCTACAAATATTAAAGTACTCTAGTATACGCTAACTACAAACAACTATCAGAAAATGTGAAAAAAAAAGGAAAAGTGACTTTTTATATCTCGGGACAGAATCAGACGCACCTTAGACCAGTGGAAGTGAAAAGCATTTGCTGTAATTCAAAAAGGACTTTACACTCACTGTAAACAATATCTTTTAAATGTCATTAATAAATTGATTTATTCTGAAATTCAAATAGTAATGCGCTATATGCATTATTTATGAACGTTTCTGCATAAAATATAGTTTACGAACTTGAATTCAAGATCAGAGAAGTTTATGAATGCTATACGGGAAGTGAAAAAAAAAAAAAAAATAATGAAGAAATGAAAACCATCCTTACATCGTACTAGAAACTAAATATTTAATAAGCATATTGAGATGTCACCAACAAAATAATATTAGAAATCACATTTTTTAAAATAATGTCCTTGACCTATCATATATAGAACTTGTTCAGTTTTGATTGACAGTGATGGATGTATTCATCATTGGTTGGAAATAGTTTGTATGTGTTTATTTTTGGTTGCAAATGAAAATAATTAAATTATATAGTATATTTGTTTTAAAGATTCTTAACTTTAGCGAATTATGCCATCGCCTGATTGTTATGATGATTATTATTATTTAGCAAAATATGAAAATAATAACAATTACTGTAGAATGCAGGGTTTCACAACCGGTGTCATTTTACTATGAACATATAATAAACACACAATTAAGAATTTTACATGCCTTTTATTTTTTCCTAGTCGCTCTTTCGATTGGCAGGTCACTTTCTGTTCCTGCAGTTAGTGATACTCACTTGTTTCTTTTTTTTTTTTTTCTCGTAAGAAAAATCCATTAAAATGTAACGTAATAAAACACCCGTTAAGTGGGGTTAAAGTTGACAAAGAATTGTGCCACTGTGTGATAAGGTAGACAAGAACATGCGCTGTGTATTAGAATGTACAGAAACCTAAGAGTGGAGAGAGGAAATACGGAACAAGAAGAGGGATACTTGTTGAATGAATTTGGAAATTATGTAGGGAAAGTAAGGGAATAAGTGATGTAGGAAAGTGACCAAGGTAATAAAGTAACAATGAGGAAGATGATCACCTTAGGGAAGTATTTATAATGTGTGTTGATGTAGGATCCATGTGCACAATCCAGGGTGTTAGTTGTATGGGATCCGGAATTCACCAGCACTCAAGGATCAATTGATTGTTTAATTTGATTTAATTATGAAAGCTCTTTAACATCTCAGGTCATCAGCGTCCCATTCTACTGAGGGTGTGAAACGGTCGACCCAAAAAAAAAAAAAAAAAAAACATCGATCCTGGCCGGGATTGAACCCGCGATCTTCGGTTTAGAAGACAAGTATGGCTACCATATACTACCAGGACCGATTCTCAAGCATCAAGGAAAGATTGTAAAACTGTATTTGTAATTTGTGTAGAAATAATAAATATTCATTTATTCATTCAATAAAACTCCCGTGCTTAGAAAAGCTTGCTTTCCCACAACAGCAATGACACGTACAAAGAGTGAACAGTCCGAATGCTCTACGGAGGTGTTTGCGATCTATAGTAACAAGTTTACAGTAACGCTGCGCTTAAACCTATGGAAGCGAGTTTAACTTCAGCAATGGAGCAATACATAGTCAGTGCATAGAGTGTGCTCTCATGCCTGTCATTTAAATGACGCTACACATAGACCAATTCCGAGTAAAATAGGTTACTGCTCTTTTTGATGCAAAATACCCTTAATCTGAGATTATCAACCAATTTAAGAAGCGTGATTTCACCATCTTCAAGCGCGGACTCGTGAGCGGGAGGTCCGGGGTTCGAATTCCGCCAGGACCGTCCTCCCTGACTGAGGTTTTTCTCAGTCTTCATAACTGGCAAATGCCGGGGAGGTACCCTAAACTTAGGCCTGGAACGTTTCCTTCCTTAAAAAAAATCCTTTCCCAATTTATCATTTCATTTCATGTATCACGTGTTCATCGCCTGTGGTGCCTCAGTAGTAAAAACGAGCCTTAAACACTATTAAAAAAAATCTTCAAACCGCCACGGGTGGCCGAGGTCGTTAAGACGCGGACTCGTGAGCGGGAGGTCTGAGGTTCGAATCCTTCCAGGACAGTTTTCCATGACTGGGGTTTTTTTTCCAGGTTTTCCTCAGTCCTCATAACCGACAAATGCCGGGGAGGTACCCTAAACTTAGGCCTGGATAAAATAGTTTCTCCTTCTTATATTTCATCTCATGTATCATCAATATCCATTGCCCGTGGTGCTTCAGTAATAAAAACGAGCGTTAAATACTATAACATATTCTTCATGAAAGCTATCTCATGTGAGGTTAACGATAAAGGTTAGGCCAGGATAGGACTTATCCCCGAAATAATTAAGATCCTTGTCTCTGACCCAAAGTCAACAGTACATAGAAACCATTTCATTGAAATTGGGGACATCAGTCAAACTGCAAACAGCGAATTTGAACCTAAATAAGCAATCCGAATGCATCAGAAAAAGGCTGCTTCTATCCGTCATTTTTGGAGTAATTGGAATACATTCCATTACAGTTCCCGTGATACACCGTCAATGATTTCTGTGCCTTTGGGTCTTGGAAACAGAAAACCCGAACTCTGGACGATCTCTGGAAAGCCTACCAGGAGGATTTAAATAAAATGCGCATCACTGTACTCAAGAGCTTGCTGCGTGGAAACTGTGATGCAGAGAGATAGCTCACGCTTGGGGCCACAACACAGAACGTTGCCGCTAGTGGAGGCACGCATTTTCATTAGTTAAAACTGCTTGAATTTGTTACCATAAAACCTCTCGCATTTGGTTCAAACAACAAAAAGAGGAAAAAATAACTCATAAAAAATATGTGCTAAAGGGTGACATGGGGTCATGGCTGGGTTTTTCGAAGAGAAATAAGCAGAGTCAGGTTGTATATTGTTCATCTGCAAAAAACAACTATGTTGCTTTAGTTTTCTCAAGAAGGATAGGGGTAGGTTTACTGTTCTATACATTAAGGGTTTTATTCTCAAACAATGCGTAAAAGGGAATTGTTTAATTTTGCATGAAAAAGATAGAATGCATTGGTGTTCATAGGATTTTCTGATATTGACTGAAGCTATATTAAAATTAGATTCCTCTGGGAATGTTTGGTTTGGCCGAAAACCTACACTTCAAATGCAATTTTATATGAAGTTTGTTCTCGTTTGATAAAAAGCAACGCAGATATCAGTAGTATTCAGAAAAAGTAAGAAAAACATCATTAACTTATTTTATTAAAATGACGAACTTGTCTGGTTTTGGACACATTCAATACCTTTATTGAAGCTGTCATTACATTTTTAATACCTTTATTGGCACGATGTGTAACTATAAACAAACAAAAAAAGAAATGGAATAATAATAATAATAATAATAATCTCATTCGGTGCATAACATTAACATATTTTCCATGGGATCACTAATTAGTAAAAAATAAAACACACGAAGTTTTCTTTGCACTTCATTTGTTTGAAGAGTTAGCATAAACACGTCGATGCTCAGCTTTCTATACTTTTATTTCTGCGCTGCGAGGCACAGTAAGAGAGAGTGCTGACTAAAGACAAGGCAAGGCTCAACGGAACCTGTTTTCTAAAATACCTCATAGCCCTTCACTAGTAAGACTTAAAAATAACAATTGTGTACCCTGCCGCTTGTTTGAAAACGCGAAACATGTAAAAACACATGTTTAGGAAAGAATTTCGGGGCTTCTAGAATAGCGTTACCGAGGTCAGTAGAAAACGCTAAATTGCTTTTTTGTTATTTTGTACTTTAGCACAGCTATTTTCAGTTTACACGGTGGGAATTGTAATTAGCGGAAAAATGACACATTTATATTTCAACAAATGCTATTAGAGCAAGAGGTTTATATTTAGCCCCAAGTATTGTTTATTTTTAATTTATTTTGTCCCCCTATTGTTACTCGAGATTCACTAACAGAACGTAATTATTTCCCTTTCCTAAAACATCATATATATACATAATACCATTTTTCAGTTCTATATAAGAATGCGCTGAGATTCAACTAATCAAAGACATCGATCACCACTGTATATATTTTTAACTTTATTATCACTTTTAAATTATCACTGCTGATTCTCAATTGTTTCCTTCTTCATAATAGAGGTGTTCTAAAATTTCTAGGCCTGACTCAGAGTTGTGATAAAGTTGGCCAAATTACTACGATAGTTAAGTATCATCCTTTAAAATGCGCACTATAAAGTTTCATACGCGTAAGTGTAGTCACTTGTTTGTAACAATAGTGCAAACAAACTAGTAACATTTTCTACAAAATGGATAAAAACTGAAATGCGAAATATGATAAATTATTTTGTTTTAAAGGGTTTAACCCCACCGGAAATACAAAAGGAGTTACGTTCCTCATTAATGGATTCTTCCGCTTCGACTGTTAATAAGTGGGCTGCTGAATTTAACACTCAAGATTATGAGCGCTCAGGGAGTCCCAAAACTTTTACAGCCGAAGATATTGTGACAAAAAACACAATGCCTTATTTCATGATCGCCGATTGAAGGTATGCGAAGAGTTGGCCGAGACTGTAAAGACCTCGATAGCCTGTGTTTTCATTTCAGACGAACTTTTGAATATGAGAAAACTTTCCGCTCGATGGGTTTATTAACAATGAACTAATTCGAACGAGCATTTCTCAAGAGTGTTTAGACTTGTTTAAACTTAATTTCAGTGAGTTTCTCCTACGTTTCATAATAGTAAACGAAACATGGATTCTTCACTACACGCCAGAGATGAAGGAGCAGAGCAAACAGAGGGTGGGAACAAGTGAAAGTGCACTAAAGAATGCAAAAGCGGTTCGATCTGCAGGAAAATTCTACGATTCTCATGGTGTGGTGCTCGTAGACTACCTTCAGGAAGGGCAGAGCCATCACTGGGGAGTATTACGCTTCACTATTGGACCAACTGAAGGATGTTATGGAAAAAAAAAAAGTTCTCTTTCATCAGGATAATGCGTCTTCACACACGTTTGCAGAAAAACTTCCGCTTTCAATGGTTTTCACTTCCTCCATATTCGCCGGATTTGATTCCCAACGATTACTTTTAGTTCCTAAACCTGAAGAAATGGCTGGGCGGATGAAGATACTAAAGCTGAGACAGATACTTATTTTTTATACTGAGGGTATTCAAGTTGGAAAATCGTCGAGCCAAATGTATTGATTTACAAGAAGAATATGTTGAAAAAAAGCACTTCTCTTAAATCTTGTGTTTTCTTAGTCAGGTCGAGAACTTTTAGAACGCCCTCTTAGAGTAGATATTGCCAGAATTGTCCAATATAGAGAAACGATTGACAATTTCAAAGCAATATGTAATATTTTTAACATATACAAGTGTGATATTGTAATCACTTTCAAAAATTTGAACTCAGTTGTAAGAAATCGATGGAATAATGAAATGAATACGAATAGGTTTAGTTCACATGAGTTGTTTAGTTTTGTTATCATAATTTCGAATTCTTGATTAAGCTAAGTTCTCTTTTAGCAAAGTGATCTAAGCAAGGGCATGTTGAAATTATACTAAATATTAAATATTTACTTTTATAATATGGTTTTATTTATGTTTAAAGTTAGGCTAGAGCATACAAATTTAAATTTTGTATCGAGTGTCATTCATTACTTTAATTTTTACAGTTTATGTATGAGGGTAGTTCACCATAAAAATAATAACCTATATTCAGTAGGACCTCAATCTATGATCTTCGAAACCAGTCTGTTACCTTGTCCACAGCTAGAAGGATAACTCTGTATCTAATCCAGTGATTCCAAAACTTTTTAGGTCATGGAGTAGTTTTCAGTAGAAAGGTTCATCACGGAGCACTAATTTTCACTTATATGACCACACTATTTGAGGATAGAAGGTAAATATTCAGAATTTAGGACTCTAGATATGTGAAACAATCTTTATTGGTTCATTTCATTACAACAAACATTTTCCACTTTAATTTCACCACATACCTTACAAAACAAAAATCACGTTAGGCAACACATTTAAAATTAACTAAAAGCAAGTATTGTAAATCTGTAATATACTATCATAAATTTGGTATATAACACTATTTTTAATGTTGCAAAACAAAATGCCTCTTGAAACGGTAAAATAACTATTACAAAGAGAGGGATGACACTGAATTGATTTACATAACTCAGCTATATCTGGTTGAATTTGGGACAGGTGGAGCCGAACATCTGGCCCCGCTTCGAGGCGATATCTGTGTTTTGTTTTGGTACCTGCATAAACACAGAATCCTGATTCACATAAATAAGTGACTGCAAAGGGCAAAAAGATGGTTTTAGCTTTATCAGACAAACCTTTAATTCGTCTTCTAACTGACACCAGAATTCAAACATTGTCTTCTTATTTAAAAAAAGGGTTTTTTAAATCACAGAATCTGATGTCAAAACAAGGAAGCTTCCATATTGCTGCGATCTCAGAGAGGCTGGCTTTTCTGACACAGCAGAGAATGGATTACAACCCAAAAGTTTTCTTTCGTTTTTTCGTGGAGTTCTTCCGGAAAATAACTGTTGAAACTATCAAGAAAACTTATTAAGTGAAATTTTAAATACCCCCAGGCATGTCTGAATCTAGTTCTTCTGTAAACTCATTTACCATTCGGAAACTGCTAAGATTGCCATAGTTCACTGATTCTGCCCAAATCTTGATTTTTCTTTTTTACCCTTGCGCTTTATCGCTGGCGTCAAACATTGTTGTTGCTTTTACTTAAAATTAAAGGCTTAGTTATTAACTTTCTGAAAAAATGATTTAAAATGTAAATTTTATTAGCCAGCGTCCGTCATATAACCTGTCTCTCAAAGCGAAGTCATTTTTCAGTCAGATAGGTACTGACTTCAGTTTTCATTTCAAAGAACCGAGTTAAACTTTTGCCTCAAGAGAGCCACCTTATTTCTGTGTGAAGAAGTAAACCCCCATGATCACACACAACACTTTGAATAGCCTGACAAACTTGGGTCGTGATATAATAAATTAATTAATTTCACTCTTTCGTTCAGGATTCTTTTGAGGAAATTGCATCTTCTTCACAGCAAGGGCATGGGAGTGGAGGATGCTGTGGCTACTGCTGAACTCATTCGCTTTTTGTTTAATTTTTGAGATAACACCAGCCAGTTATGGCCTTCGGGCTGTCTGTGCACATATCGACATAGTTATCCCAAGGGATGACTTCCATTGTTACCTCGGAGGGTGAAGTATGCACCTCAATTAAACCCCCATGACCACACACAACACTTTGAATAGCCTGACAAACTTGGGTCGTGATATAATAAATTAATTAATTTCACTCTTTCGTTCAGGATTCTTTTGAGGAAATTGCATCTTCTTCACAACAAGGGCATGGGAGTGGAGGATGCTGTTGGCTACTGCTGAACTCATTCGCTTTTTGTTTAATTTTTGAGATAACACCAGCCAGTTATGGCCTTCGGGCTGTCTGTGCACATATCGACATAGTTATCCCAAGGGATGACTTCCATTGTTACCTCGGAGGGTGAAGTATGCACCTCAATTATTTCTCCTAGATTTTTACCGACACAACTCATAGTCACATAAAATTTACATTTTAAAATTTGAGAACCGCTGCTCTAGATTTAGCTACATACACGATATATCAGTTAACAATTATTCAGTGTCGTACTTTCATATAATTACTTAGATATTTTTAAAGATTTTATAGTACCAAATGTTGAAATCACTGATGGTGAGCTATTGAAAATGTGGATTACCTCGCTCGCGTGGCAGATTTGAAGATGTTTTAACCCAAAATTTTACCCCATATAGTTTTAGCACTGACTTACCACAACTACTTTCAATTTATCATCATATAACTCCCTATCGTGGGCTACAAATTCTGTATTTAAAGTTGTTTGACTGCAGCTTAAATTATAGTTGAGTATTTCATTAACACCCGGTATATGTTGTAAATTCAGTGTTGTCCGCCCTGTATCTATGTAAGCTGAACAATATCAGCATCAATTAGTTACTCAACAACTCATGTGTAATAGTTTAGTGTATCAAGAATTAATTACCAATAAATTTGGAAATGGTTATCATCAATTTATCAGGACCAAGTATACCAGTAAACTTACATGTACGTTTCATTACATTACTTACGTTCACCGGTCATCGTGTTTATGATAAAATTCATATTTTCATTATTACGTTGTTCTTGCATTCATCTGTTAGTTGGCATAGGTGGTTCTGGTCATATTCATATTGTGGAACTGGCAGCAAGTTTAATTGCGCTTTTGTTTTGAGGTTTTTAAGAAAAGTGTACCCGCTATGCCCCGGTATCCTAGTAATGTTACATTATTAAAAATTCATTTTCTTTTTCTTAGAATCTACTGGGAATACGCCTTTCGTTTTTTGTCATATGCATTGGCTTCGCTTTGACATAGGCTTTGTTTGATAAACCAATTTTTACATTTTCAAAAAAAAAAAAAAATCTTTGAACCCATTTTTTTTACATTTTTGTAAATATATTGCAATTTATATGTTTCATGATTTTTTTTATAAATGACCATGTTAAACTATGCAGAGATACTGGGAGAACTGAAAATTTTAAAGCTCTAGGTCAAGTAGAAGCTGAGAAAAAGAAAAGTTTGTGAGAAAAAAATGTAACTTACAGAAAAATGATGCGAAATTAGAAAGACGTCTCTTTTAAGTCCTTCCTGTTTTTTTTATTACAAACTTTTCTTTTTTTTTTAACTTACACTTGATCTAGAGCTTTAAATTTTTTAAGAATTGTTATGCTGGTACCTCAGCATAGTTGAAAATGGCCATTTACAAAAAATATAATAGCATAAAAAATATGGGTTGCCTTGTATGTACAAAAAATAAAAAAGGGGGTATCCAAAGTTTTTTTTAAAAAAAAGTTAAAATTTTATTCATCAAAACAAGGCTATTTTGAAGTAAAGTCAATATATGTTACTATATGCCATAAAAAAGAAAGACCTACTGCCAATAGATGCTAAGAAAAAGAGAATAAGTTTTAATAATTTAACATT
Source organism: Metallyticus violacea (assembly GCA_030762175.1). Taxonomy (NCBI): domain Eukaryota; kingdom Metazoa; phylum Arthropoda; class Insecta; order Mantodea; family Metallyticidae; genus Metallyticus; species Metallyticus violacea. The sequence continues at coordinate 50,412,877 of CM060833.1, read as the reverse complement.
GTTAGGAAAGTGCATACTACGTCCCCTTAATCACGCAATTTCCCATTATGAACAGAAGACAAAAGACTTCCACATTCTCTCGGCTAGCCATAACATACACTTAACAAAAAGTCCCTATTTCAAGCGCGATATTTGAAAATGAAACAAATATTTGACACTGACAGCTGCAAGAGTGACACACTTACCAATAAATTATATATTTTTTAAATAAAAAACACACATAAAACCTTAAGTAGTTAGCAAGGAAAACTTTTTCTTAGAAACTTCAAAATAAAAGTAACTAAGCTCGCTATTAGTTTCCACAGTCAGTTGTTTTCATAATATACCGTTCTAACATATTAAATTTAAGTAAATTATGCATATTATATTTTATTTATTACTCTTTACGAGAAATTAAAACAAATAGTCAGGAAATATTACTCAAAATTTTCGTTTCCTTTGGATAACTACGTAAAGAGGCGAATCTGGAAACCCATGAGAATTGCTGTATATGTTAAGACCAGCGTTGTCATAGCAACCGATGTTGATAAACACCATAGCGTCTACCTGCGATATGCCAAAGATTGTTTATCAGTTTCAAATATGAGAATAGCAAGAAGAATAAGAACATATAAAGGTCAAAGAAAGATTCGCTTTCAGTATTGAAATTTCTGTCCAATGATATCGACGTGGTATTGGATTTTTAGAGAAAGCATAGAAAAGGTAGAAAATAAACAGTAAGTAAGAAAGATTACGATATAAGTAAGGAAAAATGGTTTAGCATTCTATATGAAGACGCGTGTTTTCTAAAGCTGATCATAGAGAGGGAAGGAGTTAAAATTATAATCCTAACATGACATACATTTATTTGAGGAATACCATAAAACACTTAAGTAGTTATTTAAAGAAAACGTAATATATAAATATATAATATTTGTCTGAGCATCATATTATGTTAAGTTTATGTAAATATTTTACATAACATAGAAAATTATTATATTACTTTACCACAATATAAACTTTAATGTGAAAATAGATTGAACACATGGAGACAGATGGAGATATGCAGACATTTTGAAAATTCTTTTCATGGTTACGAATCAATAGCTATATTCCTTCCGAATTCGCTAATAATTTTAATGATATATTCTAATAATAAACATCTAAAAGAAGTGTGGTGTTTTCTAACTCGCCGGTCCCCAAAATCTGTCCGCTAGTATTGCTGATGTAATGTTTATAATAAATTTCTGTTTATAATTTGCATGCTTTGGGTTAAAGGACAGGGGAAAAACATGGGGTGCTAACATTAAATACTAACATTTTCGGGTTGTAGGCGTTGCACTGTGATGACAGTCTTAACGAGATGGTAAACAGCGTGAATCCTTTCCATTAGAAGTCGCTCACTGATAATGGAAGCCATACTTTATACCTGAAGAGATTTTTATTTTATTGCAGTGTCAAGAATGTTTGAGAGTAAATAGGTATTATAGTATAAAGCATTGCTTATTAATTTTATCAAGTGAATCATACATCATGCTGTAGTACACATATAAGGCACCATTGCCTACGTTATCTGTTTGTCTCTCACATGAGTTTCCGCATGTTGTGAGGTTAGAATTTTGAAGGGTGCAGCATCATTAACATGGACTACTAGTGATACCCTCCATAGATTACACGCGATGCAGAACGCAATTAAGAGGGGAAAAAATGGGCTTCCTTAAAGCATCGCACAATTTAAAGTGACAAAACTATGTTAAGGTTGGGAAAATAGAAAATATCAGCAAGGGAGGCTAAGCTAAAATTTCGCCCCAAAACATAATACCTCTTGAAATGAAATAGCAGTCACTGCAGTATGTTCTTACAATGGAGAAAAGCTGCTTACAGGAAGATTGATTATGATTGCTTTGTTTTATTTACGGACGCTCTTTAACATCTCAGGTCATCAGCGTCCCATTCTATTCAGGGCGTGAAACGGGCGACAAATTTTTGCTCAGAGGCCTCTTCTTTCAGGTTTGGTTCTTTATCGTGCCGCAAATTTACTACACGGGACCCACGGCTTTACTTCCCTTCCGAATGAAATCATAAAAAAATGCATGGACCCTGGCCTGGATCGAACCCACAATCTTGGGTTTCGGAGGCAAGTATAGTTACCACTACACCACCAGGACCGACTTACAAATAGAGACTTGTAGATCATGACATTCCAGTAAGCAAATACTTTTAAGTGAGAGGGCAGGAAGGGTGCAGTTGCTACTTTTAATGAAGAAACACTGGATATGATATCTTTACGGAAAAGCACTGCCATTTTCCGATTTACCAGGAAAAATGTGGTCAAGCTCTTGTGTTAAATGTTCGAGTTGTGGACACAGGTTGTTTGTGATTGCTGAAAATAATGAAAGACAAGAGTAGACTTATATGTTTATTTTTTCTTGTTAAATTCACGTGAAAAACTTTGACTTGTCATTTTAATAAATATTTTTAACCAACAAATTTCAACAGTATTCCATATTTGTACCCCACTTTTCAAAACAGTGGGATACAGTTTCTTTAAAAACAACATGTAATTTACAGAATTTCAGTCCTGCTACGCAATTAAAATTCCATAAACTGTTTAAAATATTGATATGGATTATACATCATGTAATATTTCATAAGTCATTTTCTATTTACCGGGATAAAAATGAAATTCCGTATTTGTACCTCTTCCTCTATAGACGACTATACTGGGCTGTTTTTAAGTTCATACCGTATCGGGGTTGTAAGCTTGTCTAATTGCAACGTCCAGTTCGACTACAGAGTTTAATGTTCGGTGTATTTATGTGCTATCGCACTGACCATGTGACCCCTAATTGATTACCTTAATGGCGAACTCCAGATTCCTGTTCCTGTTCTATTCCTGAATACTTATGAATTGTTCTCCTTATGTTTATTGTTAAATATTAATCGTGTATTCTATTTCGTACTATTTATAGTACATTTTGCCAGTTTGCTTTTATTACTTTATTGTTGATTTAAGTGTCTATCGTTGTTTGAACGGTTTTCAAATTCATTTCTAAATCTGATAGAATCTTTTCCTTACGGCATCTGTACTTGTATACACTTCAGACCCCTCGACATTTGGACCCATTCCTGTCCATGTTTTCCATTAGTCAGCGTCTGGCAAATGCCGAATGGTTCCCTCGTGTGCGTCATCAAGAGAGCAGAATTCCCCTTAATGCGACGCGCCATTGCAGTGGTTCGTTTAATGGCAAATCTCCAGATGCTAATTTAAATCAAATACCCCCCTCTGCCTTAATTTAGATGCACGTTATTGTTTGCAATATCCCGCTATTTTTGTCTTCTAGATCTCAAAGATTCAGTCATTTATTTCCCAAACAGAAAGATTATGCAGAATCTCTACACAAAAATGTTGTTCATACCAGTTCAATAATGCAAACATAATTTACACTCTTGGAACAATCTTAACGCGCACATACAGAATTCATCTCATTAATAGTCCCACGTTCGGATCTGCTATTGGCACACAGGTTCCCAATTTATTATTTCATTACTTATAATAAATTTGAAATTTCCACAATATTCTAATCTTCACTTTTAAACATTTCCAGTAACTAACGAGCTGTTTCCCTCTACAGTTACAAATGTAATCGTTTTATCAAATGTGAAATTTTATCTTTAAAAAATGTATCTACAGTACGAGTTATAAATACGGTATACCAGCATTGTAGTTTTTACTAAAAATAAGTCTATTGTATCATTTCTAAAAAGCGATTTTATCTATCATAGAATAAGCTATAGTTTTAGAAAGTTGTAGCATTAATACATTTAATATGATAAAATATTTGAATGTTCAAATAAGTCCTGTATAAGAGAATTGTTTGAAAGTATATAATAATGTGGATATTTAGCACATGCCCTGCTATATGCTTCGAGGCGAAAAGCATCAATGTTGAAGTTATATGAATGAATGAATTTGTTCAAATTACCATATATGATGTTATCTTAACAACCTTCGCAAGAGCCCACTGGGCCATATGAGCTTATGAGCATATACATAAAAAGGTATTTTTCTTAAATAAATAGTAAATAAGAAATACTCCATTGCTAAACATAGTTAAAATGGTAACAGTAATAATAATAACCCAATATTGTTTAATATGCATATTCAGAGCATGGAACCCCTAGTGACTGTAGAATAAGTAAATATAATACCATACTTTGACTTTAATTTTTTAATTCAGTTTAGTTCCCCCCGCCCCTCCCGTCGGTTTTCAGCCTTTTCGGACCTGAGCTGTCTTATCTTCGACAGGAATTTGCTTACCTGCTCCTCACCCTTGCCTGCCCAGCATGTCTCTTGCTCTCTGTTTAAAAGTCAATAAAGGAAGACGGCAGGTACTTCTTCCTCAACGTCTCAGTGCTGCTATAGTTCGCTAGGATGTCCGACCATGGTCCTTCCTCTTCACATAAAGGGCAAATTCTAGTCCGTTTTCACCAAAGATCTCATCTGCCGCCATGCTCCAAGCCTAAACCACGAGAGTTCCTCTTTTGACGTACAACTCCACCCCCATCCATGTTTTAACTCCGTTTGTACTTCCGAGATTCTCTCCCCACATTGCGCGATTGTATGCTGTCTCTCTATATCCTATTCCTGACCTTCCTTCACACGCTTCTCCCGTTTTCTTCATGCGCTGTTCAAATATTGCCCAGCCGGATGCTCCAGCTTTCACACCTTGGAGACCAATGTTTTATTCCCTCCACATCTAAGCTGTTCTTCAAAGTAGATTGCTCTAATTAAAGTTTAAGCTATATTTTTAAAAGCTCTAAAGTGATTATAACATTTAACCAAAACATGTCATCGAAAAGTCACTCCGCAGCCATTGTGCTTCCGAGATTTCACTAGGGAAGCGAATTCGGCTGGCAGCACTGATCGCATGCCATTGTGATCACTTAACCACCAAGGCAAACACACTCCAAAGTGCAAACCTTAGCTACGATGGGCGGATTACTAGCTAAAACCGGTTTAGACGTAAGGAAGCAATGTCAGAAATGCAGGAGTTCCAACTTTCTCCTGTGCGATGCACATCATTCGAGTGTGAGGAACTTGTCGATGACCCATATGTAGCGATGAAAGCCATTGTTACAAATTAACTTAATTTAAGATATTTAGGCATATTTACTTGTGTGCATAGCCTGTTAATAATTCTTTTATTTCCACTGATGACTATATAAACCTTCTTCCATGAGAAAATATGAGTGTCCCTGTGCAGTTTTTTTCGAATCGGTTTTTCCAAAAAATTAATTTTGAATAATGCAAATTCAATCAAATCACTGAAATTCTGAAGACTTAATGTACGCTTTCTTAAAAGCATGCAAAGTTGAGTTTATCTCGTCTAAGTACATAATGCTGCGCTTCATGCAGTGATCATGATTTTTCATAGGTTATTGAGGATACCTTTTTATTAACTAACGAGTTTATACAATTAAAGGACAGCTAAAAGTACCAGAATGAAGTAGATGTAAATGAAAATATTAAATACATATTAAGAAATTAAAACGAAAACTTAAATATAAAGTTCGCAAACACGGAAAGTAAGTACATCCATGGTAATGCGATCCTTAAAACATTAAACACTTGGCTAATAACTTAAAATACACTTGCTTAATGAAATAAATAAAATGCAATTTTTAGAGCCATAACTGGAAATAAAACGAAATCCTGAAGTCCAACAAGAATTGGAAATAGGAGAATTAAAAGAAGTAATCAATACATACAGGAAAAATTGGCGACAGAATTGGCACAAACAAAAAGATAGATAACACAATATCTGATAAGTGTTTCATTATCAATCTCTACGTAACAAAAGCGGAGGAAGAGCAAGGAAGAAATAGAGAGAACAATTTGGAGCTGGAACGGATTAAAATCTACAAACCGTGATGAAAACAGCTGGAAACTGAAAGAATAAATATGTAATGTTTCTTTAGAAGTTCCGGATCCTGAGATTTTGCAGTGAAAATTTAACTTAATTTAATGAAAAATTTCCAATTCTGTCCATTTTGTATCTTGAGATATTTTAAACAAACAGTTTCTTGTAAATATAATAAATATAGACTATATGGTTCAGCTCTCTTTCATTCACGGACATATTTTTCTCCAGGGGCTTCCCTTGTGATTTTTAATTTAAACATTTATTTTTTTGTGAAAGGGATTACTGCATATGTAAAATACAATCACTAAGCTTTATATATGCTCGAAGTACTTGAACTCAAGATTAATGCAGAACAAGCCAAATGTAACACGTTAATGTTCACACACGCTCTGCTAACTCGTGACTGACACATAGTAAAAAGTGAGGATACATGGGAAACATTTGGAAATAGTTGAAATGTCTAGTGCCGTTATGAATTGTTAAGCTTTCCTCTTCTAAGGACGTTGGTACTGAAGCGACCTTGCACTGGGATTGCTTTGTTGTTCATAGAATGCAAAACATCGTAGATTTCGGAAAGCACACAGACAGAAGAGACGAAACAAGAAATTTAACCTGAGTGCAGCCTTTCTGATCCGCCCTCACTTCTTCAACTTAGTACGCAGGTACGGAATTTGATTCTGCACGAAACCATTCCCTTCGAGGGCAAGGGAAAATTGCCTGCGGGTAGCCTTTTGAACTTTACTAAAGGCTAAAGGCTATCTCGATATCACGCATGGCATTCTGGGAGTTAATTCACTTTTCTCCACAAATTCACTAATCTGGAAGCTGAAATTCAGTATTTTGCATTTTCTTTTGTAAATTAACAAAATTAGCATTCTCCTTTCATTCATCAGTTTTGTTTGTGTCTATCATTGTATTCCTCATTAAATAGGCTTCTCTTGTGATTTTTTCACACAATACTGGACGACAAGTATTTGAAAGTTTAGAGTTGATGTCTCAAGGCGCAGGTAGAGGACGCAGCGGTCGTTGCGGTTGGTCAAGGTCATATATCAGATGCTACACATCATTCTTCAGGAAAATGACCATGATTACAAAAATCATTTAAAAGTTATAAAACTGTATCATAAAATTCATTTGTGCACATATAATAAGTTCACCATGCACTGCAGTTTATATATTTTGAAATTTCTTAAATTCGTAGTTAATTCATTTGTTATTGGGCCTGCATTGACTTCATTCGATGTTAATTTGTTATTATTCTCCCCATTAGTTCTTGATAAAACGTAATAGTAATCAAGTTATGGAGATTCTGGGATAATTATTTTATAATTTTTTTCTCTAATTTTAATTCAATATTTCACAGGTTTTTACTTGTGTAGATACTATTCCAATTCAGGTATATCAGGTATTCGTATTCAACATCATATCAGTTTTTCATAAATTTTATTTTACGTATTCGTACTTAATGTTTCATAATGACTGTCTTTTTCGTTTATTCAGCACTGTCCTCTGGACGCTTAGCATTTAATATTTCAAAAACGCACATTTATTTCTCTCTATTATTATTTTAATTCTTTAGTACATACATTTAGGACGTTCTTATTTTTCCTAGAACTTCTGCTGCTCCTTTTATTAAAATGTTTTAATTGTTGCCATTCACTATTTTTATTATTAATTTTGATATATATTTTTCATAATAGAACACCACGTGTATTAAAACTGTTTAATAGGTGCATAAATCCAGATAGACCGAAGGTTGGAAAAGAAAATATGCGAGAAGAGTAGATGGACTTAGAGAATAAACTAAAAGTATTATGAAAACATACAAAGAGGTTATTTGAGCTATGGGCCGACAGAGCGTGGCTGTTTACTGAGAGAATCCAGCAGTCAATGCATGTAGCAGATTGTAGTTAGTTTGAAGGAGGCTTTGCCAGCACTTAGTTCTTCGTTCATGTTATTCGGTGCTTCATTGTGTGTAAATTGTGCGCTAATTGTTCTGCGTCAGTTTAAATGATGAAATTAGACATATTATTTTGCAAGGTCTAGATCAAAGTTCTTTAAGCAAGTATCTATATTTACTTTCTTCCCACTTATTACTCTTTTCTTACAAGTAACTTTTACAGTAATATCAGAAGAACTTCAATCTATACGCTTTCCCCAAACTTACATTTTCAGGTTTAAACTGGTAAATAATCACAACGTTAAAATCCGAGACATGCTATTTTATAAGCTCTCATGAAAATAGTTTTGAGTATGTAACGCTGCGAACTGTTACAGGTAATCCATTCACGTGGTTATGATGTGTAAATGCAATATTAATCATAATGTCCTTCTACAAATATCAGCTTTAACTGTGGGATAAGAACCGCCTCTCAAATATTGTAAATTCTTGTGTGTAACTCAGTTTCATATATATTTCGCATATGTAGAGAATAGGCGTTTAGTCTAAATTAACGAAACAGAAGAATTACACTATTGACAATGTAGAGGTTTACAGGGTGAGTAAGGACCATCTCACAACGAGGAACATTTTTTGTTGAACAATTTATGTTCTCTGACAAGATGTGCACATCTGTGTGTTTATGTTTATGTGTACTAGTTTCACTATTAAACCATGTGGCACTGCCTTGTCCTCGCTGTGTAGCTCATCGATTCGTGTTGAATGCAAGCATCTGTTGAGATCATAGTTTATGTTTTCTCTGAGTGGATCCACAAACGTCTTTATATTATTTTCTTTAGAGTGATGTGCAAAGTGTCGATATACGACCCCAATTGACTCAAAACACAAACTGATTGGCGAAAATTCTGTTCTTTTGTTGAAATGTGGCACAGGCCTGAAATATTTGAATACGACAGATACTGCTATGACGGTGTAATAAATGTAGTCAGTTTCAGAGCAGGCTTTTTAAACACTTTGTGTGATTTGTCCCAAGGGTACTTACAGAATAAATTCATAAATGTCATGTCATAATTGTTACGCGTTTTTGCTTCCATGATGTATGCCTCCAAAATATCGCGCCATAGAACATAGATTGTGTTACAAAAATGTTTCCTGTATAAATTAAAATTAAAATTTACGAAGTTGACTTGATAAGCAACTTTGTTGGGTATTAAAGAGAACAAGCCCAGTCTTGCAACGTGCATTATTTTTCGACATATTTCTTTCGAAACTCAGTGCACTTGCTCGAACGTTTCTCCAGGTTCGTGATTCCCTCGTGGAAGTAGGTGTCTGTTTCAGGAACAGAGAGAGCGAAATCAGGTGGATAGGGTGGATGCGGAAGTATTTCAAACCGTAGTTAAAATTTGTCAGAGCGACACGACCTGAATACACCGACGCATTGTTATTGTAAAACAACATCTTTTTTTCTTTATTCCTGATATTTTCCTGCTGTCTTCAATCTTTCCTAAAGTGTTGTGTAGTATTCTTCATCCTTCTCTAAGTGGTCAATTAAAGAGAAGTACTTTTGCATTCCAAAAAAGCTGAAACCATCATTTCGCCTTTTGCCCAGCCCGCTCTCCTCGCGTGGTCAGCTTTTTCGTTTCCGGTGTATAGAAATCCAGCTTCTCCCATAGTCACCAAACACCATTAGAAAATCGGTTGAATTCTTCTTAAATATTTCCAAACATTGCGGCCGATTTTCGCAGCGGTTTCGCTTTCGTTCCGGAGTGAGCAGACGTGGTACCCTTCTTACGCAAAGTTTTTTCACCTGTAAATTATTCTGCAAAATAAAATTAAACCAGTCAATTAAGACGCCTGTGGCCTCTGCTAAGTTGCATACTTTCATGCATCTGTCATCCAAAACAATATTATGGATTTTATCAACGATTCTGGTCTCAGATTTGGAGCTCCAGGACGTGGTGCGTCTTCAATGCTTATTCTGTCACGTTTGAATTTATTTTCTCAAAATCAAACGGTTTCATAGGCACGGCATGCATCACCCAATGTAGGATACTCCACTCATGAATTTCGTTTGTTCTTTTCTCTTTCAGAAAAAAGAATTGAATCACACCTGAATTCAATCACATCCATTTTTCACTGTCACTGGAAACGCTTGTGTTTAAATAACTACCAAACATGAATTAACATCAGAATGACTTGTGACCATTAAATATTGATGCATAGAAAGCAAATTTTATGACCACATATGCAAATGTTGCTGCTGCCCTATATTAGTGTGCGAACCATTATAGGCAGACTGCAGTACTACAACTGAATGATGTGAGTTTTTGGAATGTGAAAACATTTCTGTCAGCTGTTGTTTGGGTAACACATTTTGCCTTTGAACCCTAGGGACATTGGTTAATTAGATTTTCCAGAAGACAGAACACACGACCTGGGTTATGGAAAAGTAGATTAGACAGGAGACAGTTATAAGTTCCCTGGACCCCTAGATTCACATAGCAAATTTTGGTTTAATGGCCATGAAATATTTTTTTTTCTTCCTGTATGCGAGCTGTGACAGTGACGATCGCTCTTGCGGCAGTGATCAATTGTTATTTGGGCCCGAGTATTCCCAGCACTTTCTTAGTGGGTTAAGGGAACCAAGTTTTGGGATTCAATAATGGCCCAGGAAGAAATTTTCATTGGAAAATTGTGTGAACAGATGAAAAAATAAAGGATATTTTAAAAGTATTCTTAAATATGCAAATATGATGGCTATGTTCATATTATTGAGTTTTGAAAGATTAAAAAGTTTAAAAATAAACACTACAATCATAAAAATGTTCACAGCTTTAGAAAATTTAAAACCACAGAGGCAATATACAAAAAAATTGCTCATGAGCATGCAAATAATTAATATATTTAATTCAAGCACAACGAACTATTCAATTCTTTCCTCAGTGGACAATGTTTCAAAATGAACGTGAATTAACATGTAAGATCATTGAGTGCAATAAATTTAGGTGAAGCATACAGGAACAACCTACCAAAAATTAAGAAATTACTTAAAACAGAATGTCTCACAAAAAGCATGAATAATATATTCACGTCAGATCTTTGCAATGTTATAAATATACAAAGTGATGCAAAATAACACTGACAATGCTTCTTGGTATGTTGTGTGGGACGGCCAACTGATAAGTGAGGATCCATGTCCGAAATGCATGATTTGGACGCTGTGGGGCGCCAAAGTACGAGGGTCGCCCAGAAATTAATGTCCCATTTTTATTATTCAACATTTATTTATTCCAAACAATGAAAATTACACGCATTGATGTTTTACCTACATACCCTATTTTTTCACGTAATCTTCTTTCAGTTCTATGGCCCTCTTCTAGCGAGACACAAGGGCGTGTATACCCTGTCGTTACTAATCTTGTTCTGGTCACGTAGCCATTTCTTCACTGAGCGAATCACCTCCTCGTCGTCCTCAAAATGTCTTCCACGAATGCCATCCTTTAATGACCCAAACAAGCGGAAGTCTGAGAGAGTTAGGTCAGGGCTGTAGGGTGCATGGGGTAATACTGTCCAACCCTGTTTCGTTCAGAAGTCCACAAACTTGTGTGAGGCCGAGAGTTATCATGTTGAATCAAAATCTTCTGGGTTGTTATGGCGCCGAAGTCGCTGGGCGCACTTCTTGAGTTTGGTTAATGTGTTGACGTATGTTTTTCTAAATTAATGGCCCTGTCTCTTCATCACACTCTCACAGTCCCAAAAACAGCGATCATGACCTTACCGCGGAAGCAATTGCTTTGAAAATTTTTCTTCTGTGGAGAGCAAGGATAACGCCATTCCATCGACTGTCGTTTTGTTTCGGGCTGAAAATGGTGAATTCAGGTTTCATCTTCCATCTATGGGACAAGTGGGCCTCACTCTCAGCTTCAAACCGTTGCAACAACTCAGAGAAAATGTTATTTCTGTGAGATTTCTGTTCCACTATAAGACAGCGCGGAACCCATCTTGCACTTACTTTTGAGTAATCAAGAGCGCGATAATTGCATACACACTTCCTTTGCTGATTGACAGCTTCAGCGCAACTACCGAGTCGCAATACGTCGATCCTCGCGAATGAGAATATCAGCACGCTGCAACATGTCAGGTATGACATCCGTGGATGATCTCACCGCCCGCAGCAAATCTTAGAGCTCCGCCGAACCGCCTTATAATGGCCTCACCCTCTGTGCCCAGTGACCAGTATTTTTGTCCAATGTAGATGCTCCATAGACTTCACACAAATGTTTGTGAATATTCCCCACAGCTTCTTTCTCCGCAGTGAAATTCAATGACGACACGCTACTTGTAATGTACTTCACGTACAGACTCCGTTTTGAAACATGCTGTTTGTCGGAGAAAACGGAAATTTTGCGCGCACACTCAGGAAACTTCAAATAATTCACACCTAACGTTTCGCATTTGCAACACTGTTGTTGTGTGTGAATACTTCTGGGCGACCCTAGTGTGACAAAGCTTCTGACATTGTGATGGGCTTTCGTTCTACATTTGTCAAGGAACCTCCACTAATCTAACAAGAGCATCGCATCGTGTATTTAACTGAAAAAGGATTTCGAAATGTCGATCTCGAATGTAATCACAGAGTATTTATGGACGGTGCCGAGACTGGTGTACACAGTCGAAGACTTGAGGCTGTGTGCGAAGTTTTTCACATGCTGCAAGGATTGATCACATTACTGATATAAGGTCCTCCTATTTCAGCCCATTCGTTAACCCCTGAACCTGTGTTAATTACTTGAGTTATTTGCGCTCTTGGGTTTCCTTCCGCTCACAGATACTGCAAGTTCTCGACGCCGTCTTGAGACTCCTGCATCAGCGGAGAACCTTATTGCACGAATCCATGCAGCGTTTGCAATACTTCGCACCAACCACAAGTCTGACCGCGTGCGATTATTTCTGCACCTCCGATATCACTCTGTAATCATGCTGGAGGTTTCAAATGCATATTTCAATTCAGTATCTTAGTTTGTTATTTTTTAAGGTTGTCGGTAAATCCCAGAAAGATAATTTTTTCTTTGCATCGTTCTCTTTTGAAATAATCTGATTTGAAAACCCTTTCCACAAGTTTTGCTTGTAATGAAAATGTATATTCCAAAAATGTAAATAAATATATATATATATAAATATCAAATGGAATAATAAAATGAAACTTGTTCGGTCGCTATAGAGATAGTCGGTTCTTCTGCCTTCTCTAGGCAAAAATTGATACTTCGACATAACATTATGCATGAAAATATACGAACTTTATCTCAAATTGGAAACTTTCGCTTTAATATTGACATCTACATGATAAATATTTAAATGATAATTATTTCTGAGAAAAATATAGAAATATTATGATTATTATTATTATTATTATTATTATTATTATTATTATTATTAAAATAATAATAATAATAATAGTTCAAACTGTACATTAAAACATACGAGTTTATTACTAAGAAGTGAACTAACCTTATCCAAGATGCCAAGAGCAGTTCCTCCATCTTGCTCTTATACGACATAACTGTAACTTTTTATAAATACAGTACATTCTTTCGTGTGGAATAAAATTTTACGTGTATTGATATTATAATGTATTAGACTATAACTTTATGTAGCACACAGTCGTATTTTGCTTTTGATGTTCTATTGTTTCACAGCAATAATGATATTACGACGTTGTTGGCGACAGCCACAGAAACTACACGATAAAAACTCATCGCTATTTGTTTGACAGTTCTTAATTTAACTATCAAACAGATCAAAAGGTTATATTTTCACTAACGGATGTAAGTTATCTGTCCAATAAAATTTGTGTAACAGTTTTGTGCAACCGTGCCTAAGTTGTTTTTTGAATGCAAGGTTCTTGTCCTGCCAGCATTAGGAAATATGTTCCTAACTTTTGATGTACTGGTATTAATGATTTAGCGGGCTTGAACAGCTTTCTTATCTGATGTTATTTCATTTTGAGTACCAAGTTTGATAAAATTATTTATAACAAAAATACAATGCCCTAATTTCTATATGATTTGACGACTTGAGTAACCCAAATTCGTGTAAGCACTAATACAGGATTTCCGGAGTTTTACAATATAGTAGTAGTAACGTACTTTTATTGTAGCAGTTTTGAAATACATATTCGTACGTATAACTATCGCATGGGCCTTACGGCTGTACCTGCTAATGCGGCTCTTTTAACAATCAAAATGTAGATATATGCATACACATAGGACTACATCTTGTAGATACATATACACAAACACATCGATATACGTACATTACACGTTTTCTATGAGTAATTTTTATATAAATGCATACAAACATGAATAAAACACTTACTCCTTAGCCCCCTTTCCTTATACTCACACCTCCCCCTCCCCAACTCCTCTCTCTTTTCTATAGCCATTAACCTTCTTTGCCTGGTCTTTGATAGAAATACTTTCAAGTTGTGTGAGTACCTCTCATGTACCAAGACTCCCCGGCAGGTGTTCAAACTTCTCTTGGATTTCAGAAATTGTGGTGCTAAATACTCATTTCTTAAAATCTCTGTTTCCCTGCATTCTTTCAGAGCGCGCTTTCACCGCACAATGGACAAATTCTTTCCCTAGACATTAACTGTTATTGTTTCCTTTCTAAGCACCTAATCTGAGCCATGCGAGACCACTTCTCCCTACCACAGACGTCTAGATAATCCTCCTCCTCCACAACTGAACTATTTGTACCTACAGGTTAAGCGATACTTTTTCTGCGTATTGAATCTCAGTATTTTTCCTATCTATATCTCGCAACCGCCTGTTAAACATTTTTGAACTATTTTGCGCAATGTCCTCACCCCTTATCCTAAAATATACCCTAGTCCAATTTTATCTAAGCCTTTCCTTATTTTTGATGCCCAGTCCGTATCCCATCCTTCACTTTTTTGCTCCCTTAGACAAACTGCTCGAAGAAATGCTTGATTCCCCCGTATTATTTTTAACCAGTACTTAACTGTTATTACTAAATTCACACTATCGTTACAGATAAATCCAAAAAGCTATGAAGTGCAGCATACCCAGAATTAATAAAAAACATAACACTTCACCAACATTTTGGAACAATAATCTGTTAAAATTAAGAAGATCAGTTAGAAAAGCTAGAAGAATTTATCAGAAATCTATTATTGCCTCAGAAAGAGAAAATAACTTAAATAAATATAGAGAAATTAGGAAAAAATACAAGGAAAATATAGAAGAATATCGCCAAGCTGCATGGAAAAATTTCGTAGAGATAAATCTTTCCAACAATATATGGGGTACACCTTACAAGCTAATAATGGAGAAAGTAAAAACCCCAGAAATAATATCCACTCTGGATAAAGGGGAGGATAAAATGACTGTCAACTGGATAGACTCTATAAATCTCTTACTTCTAAAACTACTACCTAATGATATTAAAGAAAATGATAACTCAGAACACAGAAAACTAAGAAAAGAACTCATTACTGTAAAAATAGACGAAGGTGTCATTTTCCCCTACCATGAAGTTGAAATAAGAAAAATTATAAAGGAATTAAAGAAGAATAAATCACCAGGACCGGATGAAATAAAGTCGGAAGTGCTACAACAGTTGGAAGATCAGATTACCCCATACCTGTGTCAATTGTTTAATAATTGTCTATGGCAGGGAAAAGTGCCTTACTGCTGGAAGGAAGCGAATGTGATCATTTTAAACAAAGGGGCTGACAAAGATCCCACGCAACCGAAATCCTATAGGCCTATTTGCTTATTAAATGTTTTGGGCAAAATCCAAGAAAAACTTTTGAGCAAAAGAATAGATGAACATAGATCAATGATTGGTATGACCAGCAAACAGTTTGGATTTAGAAAAGACAAATCTACAGAGGATGCCATAATCGAGGCAATAGAAACTTCAAAAATAACCAATAAAAAATACGTAATAGCAATATTTTTCGATATTGCGGGGGCGTTTGATAATTTATGGTGGCCAGTACTGTTTCAAATTTTAAGGAAAAAGAAATATCCAAAATGCATCTATAATTCGTTAATAGATTATTGTAAAAATAGAAGAGTGTACGTTAAGGGTGCAAACCAGATCATTACAAAGGAAATTACCAAAGGATGTCCGCAGGGATCAATTTTAGGGCCGATATTATGGGACATATTTTTGGAATCTCTAATAGAAAAAAAGGAAGGATTAAACAGTATAAAAGATATTATCGCATATGCAGATGACTTACTAATAATAATAGAAGGAAATAATAGAAAGGAAATTGAAAAGAGATCAAATATAATAACTGATCATGTAAACAATTGGTGCATAAAAGCAAAATTGGAAATTGCTCCTCACAAATCATCATATATGTTTTTAAAAGGAAACTTAAACAGAAATCCGAGTATTAAAATTAACAATAAAAATATTAAGAGACAAGCAGTAAATAAATATCTAGGTATATATTTGGATGAAAAACTAAAATTTAAGAAACATGTAGAAAACACAAGAACTAGAGCAGAAAAAGTTATGTTCAAGTTAGCCAATATTGGACAAAGATATTTTAATATACATGCTAACGGAATAAAAATCTATCACAATAGCATCTTTGCAGCCATATTAAACTATGGAGGAGGAGTTTGGGGGGAAAAGGCACGCGAGGTTCATTTTATACGTACTTTAAGAAGCTCCCAAAGAAAAATTTTATTGAGATGTACAGGGGCATTTTCCACTTCTCCAACAATGGGACTACTAGTAATATTGGGTATATGGCCAATTGATTATCTAGTTCGATTAAGAGCAGCCTCTTATTGGCTTAAAAAACAAAATAACTCAAAAATAATGGACATTGTTGGTAAAAAGTGTAGGAATAAAAAAGAAATCAAAGATTCTTTATTACAAATATGGCAACGAGAATGGGATGAAATAAAAGAAGGTAGAAGAGTGCATGAAATATTTCCATCCATAAAGGAAAGATTACTATTTAAGCACATTCATCCCAATAAGGGTTTAGTGCATTATGTAACAGGCCATGGTCCATATTGCTCATAATTGCAAAGATTTAAATTACAAACAAATAATACATGTACGGACTGTAACGTAATCGATACACCGGAACATGTCACATTTGAATGCCCTAAATACCAGTCATTTGTAGCAGAGGAAAGACGACTACTTGCTGGGAAACACATCTGGAACATCATGAGAGACGAAGATGATTTTAGGGCATTGAACGAGCTAACAAATAAAATATCATGCAAAATGGCAGAAGAGTATAAAAACGGCAAAAAACAAACAAGAGAAAAAATCCAAAGGCCAGAAATGGTATATTCCTCTAGAAGATCCGAGAGAATCAGGGAAAGGCAAGAAAGATATTTACAACTAGATTTAGTTGAAGAAAAAGATGATAAAGAAGATAACACCCAATTTGAATAAGAAGAAGAGAGCAGAACTGACAGAAGAAAGGAATAATGACAGTTTTCGGGCGGAAACGGAGCAGTTGAGAGAAGAAGTAGACAGAGGTCAAGAGAAGGAGAGAAGCGTAGGAAACTACACTGTCAACACACCATGGTCCAGTATAGCTGTTGCTTGAGACCGGCAGCAACTCCACTGATGTCCAGGTTCCGTTACCAGGAATTCCAGTGGGGAGCAGCCCGGATACCGAGCGTTAGCAGAAATGAAAACGCATAGAGTAAATGGATAATAATTGTAAATTAATAAAGTTTAAATGTAACAATTGCTACTGGGTACCAGTTGCAATTGTAGATGTTATTATAAGTCATAGTAAATAGCCGTAGTGCTGGATTCCAGTACCGGTTTTGTTTTTGAAGTTTTAATTTTGTTTAGTCATAGTGTTAGTAGTGCAGATTTTAAAATCTGTAAAATTTAATTGTAATTTAAATTGTATTGAAAGATATAAGAGGAATAAATAAATGAAATCTGGAGTATTATGTCCTGATGTAGAACCAAGATATCAGGATGTAAGTATTGCAGAATTAAAATTAAAAAAAAAAAAATATCGTTACAGATACCAACCTCTCTAAGAACCACACAATTTTCACAATGTAATTGCATACACTAACAAAGTCATCGTGACATCAACAGACGTAACAACTGTGCCAGTTTCTTTTATATTAATTTCACATATGTTCAATGTAAATTTTAGGACCGTGTTCTTGCACTGTATACGCTCCATATCTGCTACAGATGTAAATGGGTGCGCGGTTGATTTCTTATTGCTCTCACAAGAAGAATCTTTAAATTACATGGCAAGATTATACTTATCTGCAGGTGGATCTACCAACTCTTCTCTAAGTGACGTTGAATTGTGATTAGGGATTAAATCTCTGGAATTCTAGCACAGAAAATACCTTCTCCACTGCTGTGGACATCATTTTCACAAGGCATCATTTGGGTCAATGGATCGAACTATGTTTATAGATGGCAGTATAAATACAACTTTCTAAAGCAAGGTGCAGAAAGAAAAAGTGAATATATTATTTTTAACTCCACTGAATTTTTTGGCTAACTCTGTACGTGCTATCCTTTCATCTATCTGATGGCATTGTCGCAGTAACTGATAAATGACATTCGCCGACTTGCTTCTCTCATAAAACTGGGTTTGCATCCAGGCTCGAATAAACGTCAGCAACAGAAGTGTCATACCAATTTTCATCTCATGCGTAATGCATTATTGTCAAATGAAGTGCGAAAATAAGATGATAAGCAGAGCCCGGAAGTTCAGGCATTTATTTGGGTTAAGATAGGCAGGCAAAAAGGCGCTTAAAATAGGCAGCAATATAATTAAAATAGACATTTATTAAAAGTGAAAACAAACAGTAATATCACTTATTATTAATGAAAATAGGCATTTAAATATTTAATTTATTTACGGATAATTAAAGTACTTAACTTTATTTATCTTGGTTAAAAGCAACAAAATGTATATCAAGGTATCAACTGTCTTAGTAGTCACTTACTAGAGAATATATTTTTCATCATGGGAAAAAAAAAAAAATAAAAAATGTATTACTTCCGCTGAAGTGATTGCACACATTTAAAACAAGCTATTTCGTAAGGACTCATACCAGTTACAACAGAACAATCTCCTTTAAGGACATCATAGAAATGCTGATAAAGACAAAGCAAAGTAGTTTTGAATAGTCCTGGCGAATGAGCAAAAGATACATAATGGTTTCTGATCCAGTTCATTTTCTGTTTATGCATTTATAGGGGAATTAGGATAGTATCTTTTTTATTTCCGTACGGAATACATTGTAGGGGCTGTGTATTGCACAGTCGTACAGCTCTCATCTTTCTGTTTGCAACATTTGTTTATTATATTTATGCAGCTCAGGAGTTATCCTCACCACAAATTTTCTAGAATTATCTCGTGCAGATCAATACAAGGTCATTCCCCAGGACTATTCAAAGCTATAGTACTTTCATCATCCTCACTATTTCCTGGTATGCGTATGCCCGAGGTGACCGTGCGTTCCTTTCACTAATGAAGGTTATGCTATTTAAACAGCTTAAGTGAATGGATTGAGGAGAATGTTTTTGACTACTTGAAAAGAAATAAACAAGGTCCTCAATAGATGTTTTTATCAGGTGAATATGCCATTTAATTTTTATAACTAGTTTCACTTCCATATTTGGAAATTCTTTATGTGCTTTATAAAATGCTCAAATAATCGTAGAAAAATCCAAAATAGACAAAAGAAATAAAAAAGAAATGAAATGTTTTTAAAATTTAAAATAGGTAAGAGATAAAAAAGCAAAATAAAAACTGACCGCACTGACCCCAAATGTATGTAAACATGTTCATTTCTATCTTATTCTTAAATGTATTCACCCAGATAGAAAAGACATTTTGTTTAACTTCCGGGCTCTGGGATAAAGTATTCTAAACACTGTAGGATATTTTATATGAATAACTTATTTTATTCCGCAAAAGTCAAATGTAATTATTGTAACCTCCAAGTCTTGACTTGACTAATCACTGTTAGCCATATGTTGAAAAACTCCATTTGATATGCGATTTATGAACCATTGGTAAGCTCTATAGCAAAGGAAAACACCATCTATTGTCTGAAAGAAATCCAGAGTCTTCAATCGGCTCAAGTTTAATCTGATTGTTGTTGATTTAGTTATTAATGGACGCTCTTTAACATCTCTGGTCATCAACGTCCCATCCAATTTAGGGCGTAAAACGGCCGACAAATTTTGCTCAGAGACCTCTTCTTTCAGGTTTGGGGTTCTTTTTCGTGCTGTAAATGTACTACACGGAACCCAAGGCTTTACTTCCCTTCCGAAGAAAGCCATACTTTGGATTTTTACGCCCGTAAAAATCCATCGATCCTGGCCCAGATTAAACCCGCGACCTTGGGTTTAGAAGGCAAGTATGTAACCACTACACCACCAGGACCGACAAGTTTAATTTGGGATGACATTAGAGAACTCTAGAGTCTCTGACACACTTTGTAACATTTTTGGCTGGCCTAATTTCACCTAAAACTTCAACAATTCAATGCCACAGGACACACATCAAATAAACTGTGTAAATAATGTAACAATTTCCTCCAAGTCGTAATTTCAGTTGATGCTGAGAGAACTTTTGAGGTGAATCCAAAACATGCAGCAGTAAACTTCAACATAAACTCAACAAATGACTAACTGTTGGGCAATGACTATGTAAATATTCCCAGCTGAGCACATATTTCTAGAGCATAATTTTTTTGGCAGCGCTCTTGATGTGAACGACTTTTATCTGCAGGAACCATCTGCCAGACGCGGCAATCCAAGCACGAGAAGAAAAGGAGAAAGAGTCTACGGTCCTCGAAAACACCCCACCAGCAACATCAGGAGGAAGACGAATATACACAGCAACAAGACGAGGACAAGATGGCTTCTGGTGGCGGTGGCGGCGAAGTGACGCTCCGGGACATTACTCATCCGGCACTCAATGAAGCTCTGAAGGCGCACAACTCTGTCACCTTCAAACTTGTCAGAACCGGTAAGTCATCTCTTTCAGAGCTTGTTTGGCACAAAGTTGCGGTAGAAATAACCAACCTGTAGATCCCTTTGAGCGCTGGTGTCATAATTCAAGCACAGCTTCTTTTTATCAATACATGAGTAGAGACAGCCCAAATATGTATAAATGCTCCGGTCTAACTGGGAACTAAAGGTGTTGTCAGTACTTTTGTAGTGTTTGTTGTGAACACATTGAAATAGAGAGCAGTTGTACATGTTGAAGGTTCATACACCCGATATTATTTCTGTGTGTTTTCACTTTAGAAGATAAATATTTCTATTCATGTATTTATTTAGTAATTTCGTTTATTTAGTAAAGAATGGAGTAGTTTGTGATTACTTTTTAGTGTGTGTATAGGTAATGCCATTTAACTATCACAAATGATAGTTAAAATATAACATGATATGAAGGCAACATGATGTTCTACATATACATTTTTAAAATCAACAATAAAAAATAAAACAAAATTCGAGTGGAATTTGAACTCAGAAGCTTACGCAGATGGGCAATACCTTCTAAACAGCTCGGTCACGGCTACTTTGCCCCAATGTTCTCTTTCCAGATGCTGACCATTACGTTTACAGGCAGAGCACCCACTGCAGTGTGCTAGTCGCTGCATGCGTTGTGAATACAGCGTTTATGAGAGTCCCTGACGTTCTCCAGTCGACACATAGAATCTGAGGATGACTCATTTTTTAATTTTTATCACAGGGTGTACGATTCTTTCCTGCAAATGATACCGTGCAAAGTTGAAATGTTTGTGAATTTTTAGAACCTAGCAATTCCAATTCATCCTGATTTAGGTGAATCTTTTTAGACGATATTACAACTATTCTGTGAAGCATTTCATTTTTTTAGTTTATAAAACAAGCATAGTGCGCATAGGGGTACATACACCTTTGATACTTAAACGTTTATATACTTTTAAAATTATTTTTCTTCGTTTCTATAAGAACTATTAAAATGAAATCTTGTGTGCTTAATTTTTAAAACCTGGGCAATAATTTAAAATTAAATTATTCCCATATATTATGAAATTTTAAAATTAATAATTATACAAATATGCATTGTTTGGTTTGCATCAAAAAGGCATTTATAAAATTATTTTCAATATTTTGAATTTTTCTGAATAATTTTTTCTTATAGACGCAGCATCTAAATCTATAGACTGAATATTGAATGTTAAAATGTGTAGGAATTCTCTAAACTTTGAATGTTTTTTTAAAAATTGAATTTTAACCCCTTTTTATTTACAATAAAATCTTATAAAGTTTTTCTATTTAACACAAGATAAAAATTCAAACTCATATTGTTGGCCGGATAAGAAGAATGTCAATGCAACGTTTTATATTTTAGAAGTTATGATATAATCACCTAAAATGCATTTTTGAGTAAATAAGGAACAATTTTACAGATTGATGCAATGACAGTAGCTGACCTAAAATGAAGTTCTCTTTTCAACAACACTTTATTGTATTGATTATTTTATTGTATGTTTTCTTGTACCTTTATTCCCACCAATAAAAAAAAACAATAACAGCTCAACAATTTCTTCCATTTTGTAACAAACTCTCCACACTAACAGGTTCGCTGCACTACTACACAAATTCAGCTAACATTTTAAATTAATAAATTATGAGTGGCGATATCTTTGTATAATGCTTGGTACTATCTTGGGAATCCATGCAGATTTTGAGTTTTCAACTTTAGGAGACGTAGTGAAGTAATAATCCCCCAGGATTTGGTGGTAGAAAGGTTAATGTACTGAATATAGACAGTCCAATTATTAATAAGATGCTCTTAAATTTATTTAACAAGCTTCAATAAAATTTCAATGTATTCCTTCAAACATTAATTAAAGTTCAAATATAAAAATGAGGAGGTCACATTAAAATGGTTATACTGAACAAGAGCGTTAAAACATTTCCCTTGTGCAATTTAAATTGCATAAAGTGAACAAGAGAATAAACTATACAAGAAATATAATACTTCTAAAACAGAACAAAATGCAAGTACACAATAAATTTATCTCCAACATTTGGTTATTATTGTTATTTTTGTTATATTACCTCAACTTATAAAATATATCAAAGAGGTTTCCAAAGAGTTTTTATTTAAAAGCCATAAGAAAAAAATCTTATATACCTTCATGAAATAATTATCCGAAATTGAAGAAATAAGGAGTAAGGATTTTTTCCAAGGATCCAATAATAATGCAAAGAAAAATTTCCGATTTAACTCTCTTCAAAACATCATAAAAACAATATAAAAAATTCAGAATATTTACCAGGGAAAATTTCCACAAGGAATATAATTATTCCTTACTTTCATAAAATGCCGGGATTAAAAAAAAACAATTACAATACCATAATTAGCAATTTGAAAAAAAGAATTCGTAAGGAAAAAATTCTGGGTCAATGCAGGATTTGACCACTGCCCCCCTTCCAAATGTAGAAGTATGAACACTAAGGAGATACCCATAAAACGTAATTAAAATCGACCCAAGGAATGCCATAGAAACTTACCCCGGTATTCAAGCCATAAGCCCACGACTATTTCTCTAATGACCGGAATAGAACATCTAAGACAACTAGCTGCTACAGGCTCTAACCGACGTACAATAATAACTATTTTGCAGGAAATTGTGCCCATTAGGGAAGAAATAAAGGAAAGGGATAAGCAATTGTGTAACATTAACGCTACAG
Source organism: Metallyticus violacea (assembly GCA_030762175.1). Taxonomy (NCBI): domain Eukaryota; kingdom Metazoa; phylum Arthropoda; class Insecta; order Mantodea; family Metallyticidae; genus Metallyticus; species Metallyticus violacea. Next base: position 50,389,309 of record CM060833.1, on the reverse strand, counting down.
TATGAAATGTTCTGAGTGGATAAAATATCCTCTGTGTGGAGTTTATGATGATCGCATGATAAAATGATCTTATCCATAACTCGGGAATTTTGAAAACATTTAAAACATTCTTTCACTACAACAGAGCTGAAAGTTTGTTTCATATTGACACGTATAAATTAAAAATAATGTTTTTTTGACCTCTAAAGGTGTATATATCGCCTTAATACCTTTACCCCACCAGCGAACTCGATTTCTGTATCTTAAATCGCATTTGAGAGAGCGATTGCTGGCAAGAAAAAATGTTAAGTAAGTTCGGCGATACCTGACGTCAACATTTTGAGTATTTTGAAAGTATTAAGAACTTAGAGTAAATAGTTATTGGTGTATTATTTTATTAGCAAGATTGATGAAATTGTAAATGTGCCTGTCTTTAATGAGAGAAAAGGGCGTCTATAAGTCACGCATCTGTGCACTGTGAAATTTTCATCGGGATTGTTGTAATGTATTAGAGGCTTATTGATAAATATTAACACAAAAATAAATAATTGTTTAATATCTAGCTTGATAGCATAGGGTAATCCGGTTGAATGGGTGCAGTCAAACATCTTCCTCCCTCGATTTATAATTTTAAACTTTCCCTCTCTCCAATTCGCCCTTCATATGAAGTTATCCTAACTCTGCAAAACATGGGATATTGGTGACCTGTCTTGTAAGTGTTGCTTGGCTAATGCATTTTTACTGCAGTATAAATACTATGTATATTTGTTTATAATTTAATTGCTTTTAGGTGCAGCTATACTTATGTAAGTTTTGTGACTTTGGTTTCCCATGTTATATGTTCATAACGTCACGACTGGAGTAGGGGTTACGATAGGTTAGCTAAAACCTTTGCTAAACGTGCAAACAATAACCGAGCAGTAAGTGTGTTTAGCTAAAAATAAATTACATAATTATAAGCACAGTGAATTTATTTTGCTATTACTGTTAACTGGCATTTCTGTAGTGTTGAAAACTACTGGGTATTTATGTAATGTACCGTAATATTTTCAGAGATGGTAGAGCGATCTTGGGCAAAAACTTCAGACAGAGTCCACTAAGAAAAATAAGGGGGTTATATAGTTATAAAAGAAGTTGAAGCTATTTGCTAATAAGTAAGTCAGAAGCAAAGCAAAGAAATTCTTAGAACATCTTCATATTGCTTTGCAGGCGAGGAAATGCCTAAGACCCTTTAGAGGATCTCGAAATCTTGAAAGGGATTTGCTAAAAGTTTTCTCTAACTGTGGAGTATTATTACTGTAGTGATAATATTAATTTTATAATTTACAACTGGAGTATCGAACTGTGTTCACCGTGGATTACCCGTTTTCATTTTGTTCATCGACATATTTGTGAGAGAGATATGTAGGCCTATTTAAAAAAGAAACTAAACAAAGACTTTATGCTGAGAGTGATCTGAGACTACTTGCGTTCTGTAGTTCCTGACTTCAAAGCTTTGTATCATCCAAAGTGAACACACCTCTCTCACTGAATTTCAAATAAAGAGGTGAGTAAATCCACAATGAAGACTTACAGGTTAAGAGAGGAGTTTAAAATGTTGATGGAGTTCTGTCACCACACAAATATTTCAATATTATCAAAAAGTAGTTCTTAGTGCCTTGTTCAGATTAAATTGTGTGATGTATAAAAATAACTTACAAGTTAGGGAAACGTGCCATTAAATTATTAACGTACCTATTTATATTCGAATTTAATTTTCAAAAAACAAAATAAATGTAAATTATTTCAATTTAATGTAGTTTAATTGTATAAACCGCTGTTATGCCATTTTTGGAGAGGAATGCTAACGTAGACCTATTTACTGTAGCTACAGCAACTTTAGGCTAAGTTAAGATTGTTAAACATTTTGTGGGGTTCGCTCAGCTTAGATCAATATGAAGGGGGGTTCGCGGGTTGAAAAGTTTTGGGAACTTTTACTGGTCTAGAGGATAAGCGATAGACTATAGTTTCTAAGGTCATAGGTTATTGTCCTGCAGAGTATGTTTATTTGTTTAACGTTTATTTTATGATGAAGTACTTTACATAAGATGTAATAAAAAAAAGGAGACTGGGATTCGCTACCAATCCCCCCCCCCCCTTTACTTGACGTCATATCACACAGATACTTGTTCCGCAACTTGTGTCCGTTACTGCTGCGGTATCATTTTGAATGGAAGCTTGATTAGTCGTGGCGTGCTGTTCCTTTAGAACTTAATGCTGAAACTTTGATATTTGAACAAGCAGACCATGGGTCTGAAATTGCTTATGTAAGGCCTCTGTTCAATCCCTGAAATTATTGCGGTTTAGTTCATTAACAATCGGGTTAAGTGCTTTTACCTTTGAAAGATCGACCGTACTGGAGCCCTGCATTCTCTGTCTCGGTTTTCCTGCAACTAAATTTGACTCTTAGCTACCAATTACCTGTTGTACACCTCCGAAACCTTTTGGCACAGCTGTTAGTAATTTCTCGTCATCCACCAAATTACGGTTGACTCAATAAGTCATTCATTATCATTCTTGCATGTCCTACACACTTTCTCAGAACGGAAACAAACGTGATTACGCATTTAAAAGCTCCCACACGACTGTGCTGGGTCGGTTCCTGTTACAGCGGCCAAAGACATCTTCTTCATCTTTTTTTTCCTCTCTCTCTTTCAGGAATGAAAGATGTTTTCTTAATCCCAAAATTTAACACATAAGGTGATATTATTCTAACAGAGCTACTTTCAATAAAGGTGACACTATTGTTTGGAATTAAAATGTTACATTAAGTCAGTTTATTGACTTTACGAGGGGCGATATGAAAGTTCTCGGCCTGACAAAGAAAACACAAGAATTAAGAGATTTTTCTTTCTCAAAATGGTCCCCTTGTTAATTTGGTTTATTTACGGACGCTCTTTAATATCTCAGGTCATTAGTGTACCATTTAATTCAGGGCGTGCGACGGCCGATAAATTTTGCTCAGAAGCCTCTTCTTTCAGACTTGAGGTTCATTTACATGCCGTAAATCTACGACATGGGACACATGGCTTTATACCCCCACCATGTAAATCAACATATTTAGTTCAAAGACTTTCTAACTTTTTAATGCCCTCAGTAAAACATGGTTTGTCCAACTGTGAAAAATAAGCGTCTATCTTACCTTCAACCTAATTATTTGATGTGAATCTTTATCCAAACAAGACATTTATTCAGGTTTGGGAACAAAAACTAATTGATGGGAGCGAAACCCGGCGATTTTGGCTGATGTGGGAGCATTTGGTCATGCAGTTTTACAGCAACAATCCCAAACATTTGTGAAGGCACATTATCGTGATGAAAGAGGAATTTTTTCGCAAGATGTGGACGTTTAGCCTGAATGGCATCCTTCAGTTGGTCCAATAGTAAAGTGTAATAATGCTCGGTGATGGTTATGCCTTCTGGAGGTAGTCTAAGAGCACCAATCCCAGAAAATTGTTGCTGGACTTTTCCTGCAAATGGAACCGTTTTTTTTGGTGCACTTTCACTTGTTACCACCCACTATTTGGACGGATGATTTGAATGGATGTACATCACGCTTAAATTCAGCACCCCACTTTTTAACCGTCGAAAACGAAGGGGAAGAATCCTTTAATGTGGACTCCCCTATTGTTTTTCTGTTCGGGTTAAACCCTCAAAACAAAGTACCTTATCACAGACAGTATTTTAGTTTTATCGATTTTGTAGAAAATTTGAACACTATTTTGTTTACACGATCATCACAACAGGTGACTACACTTACGAGTCTAAAACTTACAGCATGGTCCTCTTTCAAGGAAGACGAGGCTGCCGTCACACCAGGCCAGGGCTGTTTTCCAGTATGCAAGTTCCATTACTGCATGCCGCTCACCACCAACCGAATTCGCCTGGCCATGCAATCATAAAATGATAAACATGGACATTTTATAAAAGCGAATGAATTCGCAAAAAGTAAATATCTACTGGACTCGCCTAAATGAGAAATAAGATTAGGATGGCCAGCTCCAAAGGATTTGAGCTCAGCACCTCCCAAATTGAAGTACCTAGCGTCACATTGGCGCGCAAGATAGAACACGTACTCTACTTCTAAAGTATGAAATTATTGTTTTTTATGCGTGTTTACTTTGGAGCACAACTTTCAAAACTATATTGGTCTTAAAAATTTACACATTTGCATGTTTTTATTTTCTGTTGCTCCGAGGTTATTGAGGCGCGAACTCGTGAGTGGAAGGTCCAGAGTTCGATTCCCACCAGGACTGTCCTCCCTGACTGACTTTTATTTATTTATTTTTTTCCAGGTTTTCCTCTGTAATTGGCAAATTCTGGGGAGGTACCCTAAAACCTAGGTCTGGAACGCTTCCTTCTTTTAAAAATAAAATCCTTTCCCAGTTTATCATTTCAAGTGTTCACCACTTGTGATGCGTTAGTAGTTAAAACGAGCGTTAAAGACTATTAAAAATATCTGTTGCCTCTCTGAAGAAATCGTTCATAGGTATAAAACTGATTTTCCATTGAACTTATAAATTAATGATTATATTTTATAAATTATTAAACTCGATAAGATATAATCTTTAAAGTTGATTTCTGTTCAGATATTCATTTTAAGGGGTATGAGAGCGGGTATCTGTAACGAAACGTTTTAACAAAATAGAATAACTTTGTGAATTTTTGCATGAAAAGTATTACATCTTGAAGCATCATATTTCATAATAAATATAATAATTATAATTTTCCGTCCGATTTCACGTCGTAATAAATTATAAATATTCTATTATTTTCTCTTAAAAATTAACCAGGATTTAGATTTGATACAAAATAACTCATTAAATGTTAAACTGCACGTCATCAATTGCTTAAGATTTTTATACAGACTGCCAAAATGAAAAGCGCCACCGAACAACTGGTTACCCACCGAGGAAAGGATATAACACTGTTTATTTAACTCAGAGTTAATCCAGGCAAAATCAGTATGTCTCTAAATAATACCACGTTCATTTTTTATGAAATGTCTTTAATGTTTTTGGCGTATTGTGGCTTAATCCTATGAACTCCGCCCATTATGACGATGAGAACGCTAGATAAACATGAATAAAGCTCATTGACTGATTTAACCATAGCAGTTACTTACCTATCAGATCTGGCGCAATATAAACTCATTACGTATGATTTATTTTGACGCTAAATACTAATTACATATTCCTTGTTCAGTTAACTAATGGTTAGTATATATCATTTCAAGCATGCACATTTAAGAGATCAATGCCCTTACAAGTTTAATCCAAAATCGTGAAACAGTTGTTGTCACTTATTATTTTCCACTTGCTTTTGGACTTTGTGAGTCAGTAATACTAACCTACAAATATAACATGTTCCCATGGTTTTATCCACAATGAAAAGTGGAATAAGGAGATTTTCTTACATTCTTTCTTAAAAATATTTTCAAAATTAAGAAAATCCTCCAAAGAACTCTCCATTGTTTCGCCCCAATAAGAAAGATTCTACTTCCTCCCAAAGCAATGCAAACATTACCCAAAATTATGAAAATATTCCATAGAATACTACTATTTCATTCCTATTAAAATACTTTCTTATCTAATTTTCTGAAAAATAATAACTTGGATAAAAAGGTTTAACATAAACCTTCTCAAAAGTAGTTTAACAAAAGTACATGGGTCACTGCAATAGTTAAGAAGGAGTTGACCGCTGCTAAAGAAGAAATGTTGAAGTAAGAGCACTAGGGAGACACCGACATAATGCGGCAAAGTACAAGGGACAGCGTCTCCCCTGGGTCGCTGGTCAAGAACCGAAAGATATTCATCACAAGCCAGCTCACAATCATTTTCCATGTGACAGAGCAGCAAACAGAGAAGACCTCAGGTCGGGAAGATGACACCACATTTCCCGAACAATAAACACCGATATATGTATTTGTTTACGAGAAAGTGCCAGAAAGGTGGGCAATGTGGCAGAGGAAAAGAAAACATAAGCGAAAAAACAATAGGCAAAGACGGCGACGATAGAAAGTTTCAAATCAATAGGTTTAGACATTTTAATGTTTTAATAAGTGAAATGTTGTAGAAATCAAAACAAGCATTACATGTTTTAACAACGCTGCAAAGTTAGCTTTTTGATGCATCACAGTATATACATGAGAGTGCGTTTTCTGTTTAGAGACCTTAGCTTTTATTCTTATAATGAGTAGTAAACAACAGAAGTTTGTATGTATTACTTATTTATTGATTGTATTTTATTTATTAGGATAGAGTAACGCTGAATTTGCAAGAAAACAAAGAATTTACGGACAGAACCGTATCGAAAAACAAGTGCCTCAAGAACAGGAACAAAATATGGTTTCGGCAGCTGCTTTGTGATGTTTCAGGCGTTTACTCCAAAGTTATAAATGTCTTTTTATGGAAGATCAATAGACTGAGGACTTTAAACAAACAATTCATCTGTCAGGTACAGAGCATTACTTCAATGGGTCACATTATTTGAAGTTCAAATGCTATAATCGTTCCAAAAACTTACGCATTGTAGTTCTCTGTGGCGGAGCACACACTGTACACCTGAATATTGAGTGAAAATACGTGTTTTGTGGTTTAGATTTAAATGTAGCCTACTTTATGATTGCTCCTCAAAAAATGAGATTAATTTACATTTCACTGGCTATGAACACGCCTCACATCGCAACGTAGTTATGTCATTGATCAATATTGAAGCCTCTATGACAATTCGTTCCTACTTTCAATAGTGTTTCTACTCTAAATTCGTTGTGCATATATTTTCCACGCCTTATATGGAGGTTTTAACAAACAAGCATTCCTGTGTAACTTTAATTCAGCAAAACAAGAAATGACGATTATAACATTCTTCCGGCGAAGCTTATAACGTTTATATCACATGTATTGTGTTTCAAATCAATTTAAAACCTCGTGGTGTTATAATATACATGTTTTCACAATTTAAAATGAGATTAATATTATAGGAATAATACCCATGGCATTAAGCCCCTTTAAAAACACTTTTATATAAGTGTGGTCATAAATTGTAATCTTTACATCTATTTTTTTCATGAACTATGCATGAGCTGTATATTACATTTATCTGGAATGCTAATTATGTTCTCCTGCAATAAAGAACTAATTATACAGTTTTCTCCAGGAACTTTTCCTATTTCTGGCACTTAAAATATTTGATATTTTAATGCCTAGGTTGACGTTTTAATGTGGAACAGTATTTTGTGATTTTCTGCAGGCAAAGAACGGGGAGTATAATTTGATCCCTACCTCAGCTCTTTAAATGGAAAGGAAGCTTCGTGACGGACTCTACAAGATATTCTTCAAAACAATGCAACTTAACTTTATCTTAGTTCATTTTAAATATTTATTTTTACGGAGTGGAAAGTTTGTCTTCTTTTAGAGTAAGTATCTGTTAACGCAGACATTTTATGTGACAAAAGTGTATTTTATATTAAATTAAAGTTCTCTTTTCCACCCACAGCTCATTCTGAATGCTCTTTACATTCTGTTTCTTTTGGTAAGCTGCGATGTATTAATTCTTTTGCCTCGAAATTCTAGCAGCTCTGGGTATGGGACGTTAAAATTCTAAAAGATGTCTGTTCTCTAGGTGCCGAAAGCACTTTAACTCCCTTCTCTGCATCTGTTTAGTAATCATCTTTTGAATTAATCCCTTCCCCTTTCGGCAACACTTTGCATTTCGTGCAACGAGTCTTAATTTCTGGTAAATAAACTCGCAATGGTAGCAGCAGGTTTTGCTGATAAAAAAAAAAAAAAACGTTTCTTCGTGAATGAAGAATACAGTGTAGCATGTGTAATGCCATTGTGGATTTGCCTGTACTGTTAATGTTTCTCATTTATTTTTGAAATGAAAATCAGCCGGAGCTGTCATATAACCCTTACGGCCATGTGTACCTCTCTCGATCAAATTTGTGCTGATTGAGGGTTATTGAAACGTGATCAAACTTAACCATGGTGAAATTGTAGTTATGTGCATCATAGTTAATTCTCATTCAACGAACCGCCATCAGCTTACAGGGCGAAAGGTTGCTGAACGATCACGATTCTACGATAATTACTCAAAGGAAAACGTCTAACTCTGTACCCAAAGAGGTTATAGTGCAATTACAATCTCCTTGTTCTATATAGCTTTGTTTTTGTCTTGTATATGATTGCTATGTGGGTAAACGAAAACTGAAAAGAAATGAATGTCTACAAATTTTCTTCAGCATGAGATAGACATTCTGTTGGAACTGGCTATCTCATATTCCAATAAACTGGAGAATAAAAAGACTGATTCAAGTTCTTTAAAGGGAAAGAAGGAGGCATGGAATGACTTAGCCGTGCATTTCAAAATGACCTCAGACGAGTTCTAATTAGCAAATAAACAAATAAATAAACAAATCACTATTTGTTAAAACAGCGCGAATCATGAAGTGTAAAATTCTATTCATGGGTGAAACAGGGTGATTGAGGTCAGGAGGAAACTCTAACCTCTCAGTCATTTCATTTACTAGCCACCACACCGTATACTTTGATAGTCGGAATCTTTCTCAAATTACCTGTCCCCATACTCTTCAAAAGAGTCACTTCTCCCCACAATGATTCGGTGATTCGGTTTTGACGCTGGTCCCGATTTAAGTATTTCAGGTATATTATCTCTTCCCTTATCCTCCAATAAAATCGAAACCATTTTGTTAACTTGACCGCAATCAACGGAGTTGATCTGTCCAGCACGCGCGGTCAAAGTTGACCATAATTAACTATCTCGTTTAATTTTGATCATTGTCTATGCATCGAAAAAATTGCATTGAACGGTGTCAAATGCCTATTGACCTCCTTCAAAAATTGATCGAGGGTGGGGTAAATGGTCACTAGTCTCTCGCGTATGTAATATTAATTAAAAAAATGGTAGATGATTATTTTGCTAACAAGAGGCTCAATAAGGCATTTCGATTTGGGAAGTACTGTACCTGTATATAGCAATTATTATATTTCAAATGTTACCATCCTCTCCTTCAAATGATGCCCTTTTCCGGTTTGTGGAAGTCCTGTTCTCAAAGTATACCAAGCATCTGGCTCTCGTTCACGGGGTCAAATCGGCAATCCTTTAGCTTTTTTTTTTTTTTTTTTTTTCATATTCTGGAAGAGGAAGAAGTCTCATGGGGTGCATGAGAAATGGGGATCATGCTGTGAAATTCTGTAGTTAGTGTCCTCTATGAGTCGGTACATTGTCCTGATGAACATAATCTCTAGTGCCACATTTGAAGTCTTAGGCGCCCAGAAGGTAGATATTAGCAATATTCTGTTGGTTATTAGTTCTATGGCAACTTTCATACACAGTCTCTAATATTTTCCACAGTTTTAGGACTTTGGTCATTATATCTCGTCATCTTCCAGCGATGTTCTGTCATTTTTGAAGCGTGAGTGCTATTCAAAATAACTCTCATAGTTTTTTTTTTTTTTTTTATAATGTCATAAGCCTTCCAAATCGTTTCAAATTTATCCACGCCAGATTTGTCAAGTTTGGCCCAGAATTTAATGTAAACTCTCTGTCCATGTACATGCTAACAAAAACCTGTGTAAAACTGTGTAAAACTGTTTCCCGATTTTCATAAAACGAAGCCATTTGGCATAATAGCAAATGAAGGTCAAGGCTCACGATCGCTGCACCTACATCCCCGTGATCCTTGTTTTCGTGCTATATATTTGGTCTTGGAACTTTTTGATGCCTTAAGAAGTATACAGGTAATCAACATTAGCCGTTACGTGTCCCTTTCCAGGTTTGTTCTTGGTTGTCTCATTGTGTTTCAAAGCAGCCCACTTTATCTCTTCCAGGATCTAAATGTTTTGGCAGGTCATATGGGTCAGACAGATGCGACCATTGTAGATGTGACGGATACAGTAGCTATTATTAAATTTGGTCATTACCGGATTATTTTTCCGTAGTCGTTAGTTTAAATTAATTTTAAAAACAAAGACTTTCGCCGGTTATTACGACAGCATCACCAGTGAAGGAAGTAAAAGTGTCTGGAGAGGCAGAGAGGAAGAAAAAGGCTAGAACTGGGAGAGGATAGGATTGATGAAAGCGTTATGGGTTGTTGTTTGTTGAAAAGTAACGGATTCCACTTCTGTTCAACAAACAATTGGCGCGACAATATCCTATTGCTCCTACTCGCTTAGCTAACAAAGAGTTACATACCGCGACAGTAGCAAAATATCTCATTGTTGTAAATTTACAGGAAATTACTGTTTCTGCTATGTCAAAGAACATTCATTCCAGTTACATGCCTTGTCGCGTTCAGATGTGATTCAAGTGATTTTATTTTTATATCCGGAACAAACGACATTTCAAAACTGTGGAAGATGCATTACAGTATTACTATACTATTTCTAATGAAGACTTTGGTAATGATGGTGATGGTATTTATGCAGGAGAAGATGATGAATAGTACGGAATAAAAATAGAATAATGATAGTACGATATGGAAAACAGTAGTGGTACAGATTCAGTGGTTTCAAATGCCGAAACTCCCTTCCCACTGCCACAGTTCCTGATGGACGAGGACGTGGAAATGGACGCAGTCTTACAGCACCAGTAAGAGATGCTTCATGTCAAGACATTCAAACTGAACGACATCAAGCTAATACATTTTCAATAGGTTAGAGAGTGCTGCTGATGGAACACTTTGGAGAGCCGTACCAGATACGGCTACAGCTGATCGACATGCCAACCAGAATATTCTTCGGCAAAACAGTGTACCGATTCCTTACACTAGACGAAATATCTCCGAAGCTAGTGTATATAGTGCCTGACCTCTAATGGTAAATGAGAATATTCTAAGACACACCAAGAGATGTGCAAGAGGAGGAAGTTAGGATATCCAAAATGGATTGTCACACTGGTAGAATTAGATGCCTTCTGTATGCTCGTGGAGCATATGGGACAAGATAAAATTCAAGAAAGAGCCTGTGGAACAAACCCTGGGGCCCATGCTTCTTCACAGAAACTATGGTAAGGAATAGATATGCAGAAATCATGAATTGCCTAAGGTTTGACATAAAGCAATCCGCAGACAAGTTTGCCCTTGCATCTGAAATATGGAATACCTTAATACAAAACTGTATTGCTTGTTTCCAACCAAACCAAATCTTAGTGTAGATGAACAACTTGCAGATGTCCATTTTTACAGTATATTGTAAGTAAGCCTGATAAATGTGGAATAAAGTTTTGGCCTGTTGTTGACGTAGATATCTAGTCGTGTGCAATGACTTACACAGTAAAGACGATACATGACCTGCTGATGAATTTGTTGGTGAAAGTGTGGTTCTTCTCACAGACAATTTCTTTACAACATCAAAGATTGAAGATAAGCTGAAAACTAAATCAATCAGCTTGATTGGAACTATGAATCCTGCTCGGCGGGATATGCCTCCATTAGTGGCAGAAGGATGAGAACCTCACCGAAGTACAGTTTTACTAAAGAAAGTTTACTCAGATTCAACAATGATTGTTTAGCAGTGCAAATCTAGAAAAAAATATAATAATCCTTAGTACCGTGCATCCTGTATATGTTGACATTGTCCAAAATGAAATGAAAACTCCAGAGACCGTAAGCTTTTACAACTCAACGAAGTTTGGTGTTGATGTAGTTGACCAGATGTCTAGGCTCTACACAGTAAAGGCTGGTTCTAGGAGATGGTCAGTACATGTATGGTACAACATACTTGATTTAGCGGCAATAAACGCACACATCTTGATCAGAAATAGGACCAGTCGCAGAAATTTCATCTTGGCGCTAGCCCTTGTACTTTATATATGGACACAAGGAATCGTAGATGGCCAAACACAGAAATGCTTGGTGATAAACGAAGGAAAGAACTCAAAAGTCATAGAAACGCGAGTGAAGTGCAAAATTGCTAATTGTGCAGGGAACAAAACTCCCTGGCATGGAACAAATCCGCGTGTTTAAACTGCATAGCAGCAACAAAAGCGTGATGTTCCAAAAGGCTCACACTCTCCCCAAATAATGGTCAACATACTGTACACAGTTCCTTTGCAAGAAATGTTTCCTTACTGCTTTTGCTAGACTGTGTCTGTTATTTTTCAAAAAGTCAAGATATTTTTTTAAAGGCGCCATAGTTCTCCAAAGCATTGAACATGATTATCAGAGCTGGTAATTTGTTAACTCTTACACCAAAAAAAAAAAAAAAAAAAAAAACCTACATGAAAGATGTATTTCTAATTCTAGACGTGTTCAGTTAACGCACAACAACTGAATTCCCCCCCCCCCCCCCAAAATGGTAGTGTGGTTCAAAATGACCCGTCAGTTCTTAAAGGTAAACGGATTAGGTCAGTGCTTCTAGTGTTAAGCTTATGTCACTTTATTGGCTTTCAAGCATAACAATAAAAATGACAGAAACTTCAGCGGTCCCAAATTAGCGAACCTTGGCCTAACTGTCTTACATTTCTCCTTTGTTTACGTTGAGCACTAGGTAGCCATAGCAACGGAGAATTTATCAGAAAGGTGCTAGCTGAGGCTCATTGGGATGGGGGTCTTGGCTGGCAGCCATTATCTTGTTGAATTGCGTCCCGGCGGGGACCTCGACTAGAATTTATCCCCCTTTTGCTTCGAGTATTTTTGGTCTTCAACTGTTCATGGTTTCCCCGCTGTCGGGATGCCCTATTGGTTTTAATTCCCGTGAGAAAAGGCTTGGCTTGCCTAACCTCTTCCAATTTTCCACAGGGTTAAAAAACGCCGTTAGGTTTCCCTTGTCGATTACAAATCATACTGAAGCCTCAACATTAGGTGTTGCATTTCCGTATTCTCTCATGCACTTATCTACCAGGAAATATGCAGTTTTGCATTAAAATCATATTGACAATCTTTTTGGTCAACATAAAGCATCTGAGATACATATACAGTTATCCAAATTAGATTTAGCAATATTTAATATTTATCTGACTGAACTTGAACCAAAAACTTAGAAATAATTGTATATTTTTCAATATAATCTCCCAAAATATTAATGCACATAGTCTACTTTTCCTGCAATGACTGTACGCCCTTAAAACAACTCTTTTGCTTGGTCGGAAAACCAGGGGTTTGTAGGCATCTTGACAATTGGAAATCCGCTCCATGATGAAATTTCTTCAAATTCTGAAGAGGAAATAATTCAAGTGGCAAGTCAGGACTATAGGGTGCATGGTTCAGCTGCTTAAACCCACGTTCTGCTTGAATGGCAGCCTACGCTTTGCCTTACATGTACTGGCACAATGTCGTGGAGGAACAGCAATCTGTAACCGTTTTTGCACTAACTTGGACATACCCCATTGTTCGTGAATTATTTTCCCAACTATACCTACCCAGATGCAAATTTATAACACTATCAAGGAAATCTCAATTCGTCTGCGAGTCAAAATTAAATGCTCAACTTTCTTGCACATTTTCACACCTACATTCTCTCATACTTTTAAAACAATTAGACATATACACAATTTGCAACACATACGTATTCATTCAATCACCGATTAATGGGCCATGACGTAATAAAGTATCCATGCCTTCATACTTCCATTATAATGTTTTATTAGCAAAATGAAACAAAAAATGTTCAAGATAGGAACTGAATAGCAAAGGAAAAGATAAAAAAGTTAACGAATGTGGGACAATATCAGTGCAAGTATTAAAAATGCAAAAGTTATGTTTATTTGGAACAGTTCCAGTAGTTAATGAAATCATTGGAACGGTGACAAATATTTGTAATTGCATGAGAACATCTTTAGTTGATCATAGCAGATGTTTGTAGTCAATTACCAAACATTAAAACTTTAATTTTCATTATCTTCTAGTTGAGATTTAATTCGTTGTACTCTTATGTGGCAAGAAGAAGAAGAAGAAGAAGAAGAAACCAAAATAAATGTTATTAAAAGAGCGCGACGTCTTTTAAATATTAAACAACAATTTTAAAACTCTTATTGAACAATTTGAAACAGCACAAGCTACATGAAGGAATTGAAGACGCGTGGTGTTTATCGCAGAAAGGAATCATATGTACCATAGACCAGTGTAAGAAAAGAATATTTGTTGTTATTTAAGGACTAGGTCCAAATATGCTAAGCAATTGGAGTGTAGATAGTACACTTCAATGGACGTGCGATTCCTAGTAAGACTGAAGTTAACGCTCCTTGACGTAGCTAATTGAACTTGCTCATTCGTGATTATCATCCAATTGTTTCAAATAAATTTCTGCAGGAAAAGTCTGCCAGACTTTCTATTGCATATTTTTATGTTATGGGGTGTGTCGACATCTTTTTTTTTTATTTGTTTTTTTACGGACGCTCTTTACATCTCAGGTCATCAGCGTCCCATTCAAATCAGGGCGCGAAACGACCGACAAATTTTGCTCAGAGGCCTCTTCTTTCAGGCTTGAGGTTCTTTATCGTGCCGTAAATGTACCACACGGGACCCACGGCTTTACTTTTCCCTTCCGAAGGGAACCATACGTAGGATTTCTGCGCCCTAAAAAAAAATCCATCGGTCCTGGCTGAGATCGAACCCTCGATCTTGGGTTTAGAAGGCAAGTATGGTTACCACTACACCACCAGGACCTACTGTATGTCCATAGGGAGATAACTGATAGAACAAAGATTATTTATAATTATTATGTATAAAAGAAATTGTACAAGTATAGTAGAAGAAAATTTCGTGTTAAATTTCCAGAAGTAACATCTCTATCGGTAAAAGCAATTTTCAGATCTGCGAAAAAGTTATCATTGACAAGAATTCGAAGCCAAAAACGTGTTTTAACAGAAGAGAAGCTTGATGAAAAAAGAGTCGATTAGAAAATTCTCCTCGAAAGTCTTTAACGCGGTTATCCCACAAGTTGGTCTATCTATCGGCAGTGCGTACAAAGCCACTCAGGTGCTTTTCTCATCATTCATATAAATTACTGTTAAGACTGAAATTATACCCTTGAAGACGCTGAAACAAAATCTACACCACATTCAGGAGGATGAAATGCGACAACTTCTGAAAATATTTTCCAAAGGATTTAGGCGCAACGGAGGGCAATCACTTATAAATACAACATTAATTATTATTTACTACTAAAAATAAGGAATGGAGCAAAGCAGAAAAGAATGGTGCGAGATGAGCTGAAAGGAAGAAACAGAATGAGGAAATACAGGGATGCTTTGGAGGTAGATCCAGAGTTTATCGAAACATGGAAATATTTGTTACAAAGCAAAATACAAACACTGTGGAGATACGATGGTTGTAATATCACAGTTTTATTAATACTTATGAATTCAGCCAAACACATTAAGTATCTGGCTTTGGACGCTGTATGAATTTTCAGCTGACAACATCCATGTTTAAGAATATGTCATCGGGACTTGTTTATCCCCTTGCTTTTATAAACAGCGTTGATCGCCCACCAATTGCTGCACACGATTTTGAGTTTGAGAATGAAAAAGAATAAGGCAAATACGTAAAAACTTCACTAAATTGCAATAATTAGTCAGTGTTATTTCGTATATGGGGCAAAATTAATACTTTTTTGTATGGCGTGTTTCTTTGAAAATTTCAGAAAAAACATTCGTGTTTTACAAAGTTGGTAAGATTGTGGCGAACTTAGTGCCATAATCTTCTAATATCCCTGGTTGAAGGATCTAATTTCAGTTTCTTGCTAGTCAAAATGTTGGTAGTGCTTGCAATATCGTGTCTTGTCTATAAGTGCTTCTTTTGAATGCAAATCTGTTGTTCAATTGCTGAGAATATTGAGGTTCTATTGCAAAAGCTTGAAGTGAAGTGTTAATAATCGATTCGTTGTCTCTAAACTTAAATACCAGCTAGTGGGACAGTATCCTCTTTCTTTTCTGTTGGGGTACGTCATACCCAGAACCTGAAGGAACACAACATTGCTGAGGTTGAGAGCATTAAGCACGTGACAAATGAGTGCCTTTATCACCGTGATGACTATTTAAAAAATGGATCATCTGTAATAAACTGTAAATAAAAAGTTTGTCATTGTTGTAAAGTTTCCCATTCATATATTGTGTCTTACTGGGTAGATATGAAAACCAGCAGATCAAAAGGAACTTTTCTGTGCCCTGGAATACCTAACATCAGTCTCCTAGACTCACTGCAATGCTCTTTGTGATGATTTACGTTAAAAAGTATTATTTTTGGTCTTTCCATGTGTCAATTTTTCAAAAATAAATTTTTATATTAGATGATGGCAACAGTACCATTTCAGTTTATCGTCCTGTACATATTTTTGCAACACTAACACTCAAGATGGGTGTGATGGACTCATTTGAAAATTTATGTGTGTACAGTTTGTAGACTGCACTATTGCTATTGGGTTCCATTGTTTGGAAAATCCTTGCTCAGATGCTGGTATATGTTATTTTTGTTGGTTCTTCAGTATATATAAAAGAAAGCTGACTAAAAAAGATGCTTTTGAGTTACTGTAGAAGAGCGATTCGTAAAAGTTATTATTTTAGTGAATTCGATTCAAACTGAATGCATGTCGATCCTGGTAGTGTAGTGGTAACCATACTTGCCTCCCAAATCCAAGATCGCGGGTTTAAACCCGGCCAGGATCGATAGATTTATTAGGGCGTAAACATCCTAAGTGTGCCTTCCTTCGGAAGGGGAATAAATCCGTGGGTCCCGTATCGTAGATTTACGGCATGTAAAAGAACCTCAACGCTGAAAGAAGAGGCATTTGAGCAAAATTTATCGGCCCTTTCACACCCTGAATTGAATTGGACGCTCATGACCTGAGATGTTAAAGAGCACATCCATAAATAAAATAAATCAACAAATACTAAATGCTCGATGATGGTGATGTAGGGAATAGGATCATATAACTAGTAAAGTAAATCATATACATCAAATTTAATTAAATTTAATTTAATTTAATGTCCTTTGGAAAAGATGGTTTTTGTATGGAATAAAAACCCCAAATCAATCCAAGATACAAAAACACAACATCATAAAATTTCAAAAACAATTTATTTCCAAAGAATCCTACCAAAAGGGACAGAGAAGAAAAAAGTTAAGATTTTTGTTTCACTTGGGACCATACGCTAGTGTGCTATGCACTCAAGAGAGATAAGGTCGTGGTACTACTTTCTACAATGCATCACACATCAGTTGTCAACGTTGAAAATGCAAATAAATATGAGAATATTAAGTGGATTCCTTGGACCAGACGATTCATACCTACTCCTGCTAAAGAAAAAGAAAATAACCACTAGCATTATTTATGAATTCAATTGACATATGTGCAATTGCAGCATCATAACATTTTTGTTGAAAACCCAACCTGGAATGTAACTAAGGAAAAGTGTAGATGACACATATTCTGTGCTGAATTGGCTCAAAAGTTGATATAACCTCACATAAGATTAAGGTCAAAATTAGAGCTTTACAAGTCAACAGTTCAGCGAATGAAAAATGCTATAGTACAAGTAAGGGTTCATATCCTGTAATGTCTCAAACATCAGGTGCTCTAAAGAATGCGCGATGCTATTTGCGTGATTATAAAAATGACCCGTGTGGGTAGGATTCGGGGGCAAGACACTCTTATTCAAATAGTACCATTGTGTTTGATATTAAAAGTAAAGATATGTGAAAAACACATAAGAATATTTTTACACAATGTGTAGTCATCTGCAAACTATAACTAACTGTATGATTTTTCTTAAGATTTATTGTTATGGAAAGAAGAAAAAAAAAAAAAAACTAAAGTAGGAATGTATTTGACAAAAATATTTGTCCTAAAGTTTTGTATTAACTTACAATGTAAGCAATAATTAGCAATGTAAAATTATTCGTATGTTAAATATGCTTTATGTTTAAATAAATATTTCTTATAGAGACAGATTTTTCAAGATACCAGTGCTTCGTTATTCCAGAATTTACATATAAGTACAGTGTCTGGGAGAGACAGCTTAGGTATTTATGGTAACAAAAGAGCTTAAGTATTCCAGGGTTAATTACGTATGGTTTTTCGTTCATTTTTATGAAGAACTATCTTTGATATACTTAATTTTAGGTTATCAACTGTTGTAGACCTATTAACCGAGCAGAAACCCACATTTTTTCTGAAATTATAGTAACAACTAATAGTGGAATACAGCCACGTATGCATTTTATGTGCCATGAGCCAAGTTCTCTGTGCCAACGACGCGAATCATCCCCATCATCATCATCATCATCATCATCATCATCATCATCATCATCATCATCATCACTACCACGGACGCCGCCGTCATAAGCTATTCATGGGCAGGTGAAAGACCTTTTCCAACATACAACCTACGCTTCATTAATCTTCCACAGCGCTGTTTACACTTGCGAAAATAATTTAGAATTCGCTTTGCCTAGGTCTCCATATATTCTTCTTGCCAGTTTTGTTGTTGTTTGTATTAATTCTCCAAAAGAAAGCACAGGTTCAACTGGACAGCAATAAGGTGATAGACCATTCTTTGACAAACACATAACTCGACATTTAGCGGCATATACGCCAGACAAGGAAATTATTGTTAAAAATTAAATAGTTTTATTGTTTAAAATTCAATTTCTTAGCAACGTTTCTCATATTTTAATCATATAAATCTTTATATTAGTGCAATAATTCATTTAAAATAACTAAATCTTTCGTATTTTCAAATTGTATACCGGAAGCTTACAATAAGTTACCTGCCTGAGTATGGTAATGAACCTTGGCGGTGAAACTCACCTCATGTTTTACCTTAGTCTTACCTGACTTTCACATGCTTCGCCTACACTGATTTAATCCCTTTGGGATTTAAGAATATATCTTGGGTCTTTAATCATACCTCATGATATCATGAACGTCTCTGTCTATGTAGCTTTTGAAAAAAAAAGAAACAATGGAGGGGGGCGAGGCCTGGACTATATGGTGGATGCATAAGCTCCAAGTATCCACAATCCTTGATAAAAGCTTTTGCATTTTGGGATTTGTGGCAGTGCTATCATGAAACAGCAGCACACCTGCTGTCAGTTTTCCATGCTCTTTCTCATTGATGGCCTCTATACCTATTTCAGTGTAGAAGGGGATTTGTTTAGCATGAACTCCAAAAGCAGCACACCCTCTCTATGTAGAAAAAATGTCTTCATGACTTTTCTGACTGATTGACGCTCATGATATTACTTGGGGTAGGGGAGCCCTTAAGCTTTCATTGCATAAAATCTTGTTTGGTTTCTGGGTCATAGTGATGAACTCATGCTTCATTTCCAGTAACAATTTTTGAGAAAAAATCATCAGGTGTTCCTAGGAGGAGGTCTAAATTCTTCTAAATGAATTTCGGGTGTTTTACTTTCTGTTTGAGGTTTGCATTTGGGGATAGACCTTTAACATCATCATATGGGTGTAAATAATTGTGAAATCGTAATAGTTTATGGACTATTGCATCATCCTTGACAAGACTAGTTTGCATAATTATTGCTTCCAGTTTTAGACACGTTTCTTATGAAATGCTTTCACAGGAAGCTTTGTATGGAGGAACTTTTCAGTAGAATCCTGACCCTCTTTAAATTGCTTGGCCTAAGTATACCTAGTTGCTTAATATATAGCATGATTCAAAAGTCGCGCGCTTTAGGACAACTCCGTTATTAGTGGTTTGATTTGTAGATTTTCTTTATTTACGGACGCTCTTTAACATCATCAGCGTATTCAATTCAGAGCGTGAAACGGCCGGTTCAGAGGTCTCTTCTTTCAGACTTGAGGCTCTTTTTCATGCCGTAAACCTACGACACCGGACCCACGGCTTTACTTCCCTTCCAGAGGAAGCCATACATAAGATTTTTACGCTCGAAAAAATCCGGGATTGAACCCGCGGTCTTGGGTCTACGGGACAAGACACTAGACCACCAGGGCCACTAGTGGAGATACCGAAAAAGGAAAGAGGGGAAACTTGTCGGAAATACTTCGGTTTAAATCAGTTGCCATAACTGTATTCAGATGTGCCGTCAACAGGATGATAACCAATTTGAACACTTTCTCCGTTAATGTGTAGGCAGAGCAATTATAGGACAGGACAGTTTAAGAGAATAAAAGTGTCAGTTTGCAGTTGTGACGGTCTGAGCGTCAAGTTTTTGTTAATCATTTGTGTTTTCAAGCAGACTGTTTAACATTATTTTAATTGTTCGATAATTGCTATAACAAGTCTGAATGGTCCATCTTACTTGTAACATTCAGCACGTGATTTAAAACTAGGTATATGTTTCTAATACACACCAATACGGCGTTGTCCTGTGACTAGTGACTTTTGAATCACCCTGTATACAGCGCTAATCCTCCCTTGGGTGTTTTTAGGCTTCTTCCCTTCCTTTGTAAGGAATTTAATCACAGAAAGAAGCTCCAAAGCACTCACTTTTACTGTAGACTCTTACGACAATGCACTTGCTATCCTCCCAGTTCCAAGGCTTACTGCAGACCGTGTCTGTTTAAGCCAACGGATGTACCAAGTTATATGTGCAAGCTCAGCTCTCCAGCAATAAAATAAGAAACATTTCGGTTTGTACAAATTGTTAAACGCACTTCATATATTCATTTTGCATACATAAAGTGATAAAGAAATCATTACTTAAACAGTTATTTCAGATGTTTTGTTAACATGCCACAAATAGTTCATTGCAGAGTAATCAGTTAAGTTTTCGTTTAACATTTTTATTGAGTTAATTTTATCTACGATCTACAGGAAAGTTAACAAACAGCAAAAGACATTCTGAGTTCACAGTGCAAGTATCGTACAATCGAAACTTATGGCATGTGACTATTTATTTGAGAAAAATTTTAAAGGACGGTTGGCCTTGGCTACTTATGAGCTCAAAAGTCCTATTTTAACATCTGTGTATTCAATGAATGCTATTATGCTGGAGCGTATATGGGAGGAACACGTATTGCTTGTGTTTCACAGAGCACTTAAAATGCTAGAATCAAATCTATTGAAGCTCAAAGAGTACATCTGTCATTTGATGTACGTAGCGTAGGAATTATATCCATTGAAACACGACAATCATTTTGAAAAACTCCGTAAGTAGCTGTACATTTAGAATTCTCCCCTCCCGCCAAGGGTAATTAAGATCGTCAAGGGATGGATTCCTCTATGGTTCCATTTTCGCCAGAACTTTCTCTTTGATTGAAGTTTTTTTTTTTTTTTTTTTTTTTTTTTTTTTTTTTTTTTTTTTACATATTTTCCCAGTTCTCATAAATGGTAAATCCCGAAGAGGTACCCTAAATTTAGGTCTGGAACATTTCCTTCCTTTAAAACCCTTTCTCAATGCATCATTTCATCTCATGTACCATCATATCCAGCATTTGAGATGCCTCAAAATAAAATCACTATTGAAAAAATTCAGTTTAATTTTATACAAAAATTTCAATATCAAAATTTCTCGATAAGATTTTTAGTCTCCATATTCATACTCGATACTTTCATATGTTTATAAAATAATTTTCAAAATGGATCGGGCTTAGCGTATGTTAGCAAATAACGGATGGGGCTGGATAGGTTTTTTTTTTTTTTTTTTTTTTTTGTGACGGAGAAAATGACCACACTTTCTAATGGACTGCGCAGGTACTGAACAGTTTAGGTGAACTTCGCTTGGAGCTAAGTTTGCTAAGTGGAATAGGGTGAGGTTAGTAGGTTGGGGTCTATTTTCAAAGCAAGTCACCTGGGCAAAGCTTGGTTCATATAAGCGTTATAATTCATCCTTTATTCATGAATTTTCCAGTTGACATTGCTGCATTCTTTCAATTAAGTTAAAAATGTCCATTTCCCCTTATTTCTGTATTTCTTTTCTTATCTCGAAGTCAATTATCTGTTATTCTCCTGAGGAATGTCATTTCTGTTATTTCTGTCCTTTTATTGCTTTTTCTTAGACACCAACATCCGAACCATACAGGAATGCTGGTACTGCTAATACTTGTAAAATGCCATCATTTTTTCTGCTGTAACTTTACTTCTAAATGTGCTGCACATTCTTTGACATTGGGTTGTTTATTATTCAGTCATTTACATTCCAGTACTATTACCCTTAAGTAATTAAAACTTTTTACTTATTCTACCCCCTTCTTCTGTTTCTGCTTAAGTTACCTCTTTATATTGAAATAACATTATTTTCACTGTCACACGGCATTGTCATATTAAACGAATGTTTGTTAGAAATTTAATTCCTATTATGTTTTTCTGTTTTAATTCAAGAATACTAACTGAAATTTACATTGGAGCCAAAAATCTTTTACGATTGATTTCTTACTTTTCAAGAAATTTCCTTCTTTTTCATTGGTTTTGTCAACCTTTTAACAAAAGTACGCATTTAACATCACTGTTCCAAGCATGAGACACAACTCGTCAGTTGTTACTCGCCTGTCTGCACGAATGATCTCATCGTCTCGTTGCATGTTGCATGAAACCACTGCAGTGACCGGGCGGCCGCTCCGCTTTTCATCAGCTAATGGAGTTTGCCCTTCAGCTTCCACCAATGATGAATCCGGCGTCTAACACGCTGATATCTACTGTTGCATTTCCATAAACATTCTTCAGAGTTTTCGTTACTCTCAGTATAATTCTTGGGTCAGGTCAAGCCTCCTTTCCCGAACGGCAGCCCAGGGCAGCGTTCTTAGCCAAAGGTAGGCTGATAATCAGCCCAATGTTTATAAAAATGTGGTAGCTCAGACTATTGGGGCATCGTGCTACCAAAGAGTAAGTGGTGGGTTTGTTTTCCTCGCGGCCGAACTATGTTCCTGCTGAAGTTAAAGGATATATGCTACCATTACAATGATTTACCCGCTAACAAATTACCTCACAATCTGTTGTCAATTTATATTTACGAAAAGCAAGCGAGCTTAGGCCGTCAGGGCGTAGCGAGCCGCAACAAAACACTGGATCCACCGGTTTCTAAGATTGGTTAGGTTAATGTTAGCGTGTATATGAATTAATTGCGAATTCCATTGGACGAAAAAGGCAGAGGCGCAATGACTTTTGCAACTCCAAAGTAATACTAAGAAACGATAACTTAGGTGCGATAACATTCACACCTTCAAACTAACACTAAAGGAGGCGAAGTTTCGGCAAAGAAGCGTTCGATTTTTTCCGCTGTCCTCCGCTGCCGTTCGTGAAACAAGGCTGACCTCACCCTAGGATGATGCTGAACATATTGATAATTATTCTTCAGTCTTTCATGAATGCGAATCGACGTTTCACGTTCCGAATTAAGGAATTCTATCACAAATCTTTGTCATATACGCTCGTCAGCAGCAATTTTCCAAAATGATGCAGTATTGCTACTTATTGACTTAATAACCTGTTTTTGCCAAGGACTCTAAAAGAAGTTTGGGGAATTGCACCAAAATCAAATTTTCTCACATTACCAGCTTATTTAAGACAAAAAACAAGTAAATATTTGACTGAACATTGTGGTTTTGAACTATATTTAATAAATAAATCGCTTTACATTTCAAGATTTACATAAAGAAATATTAGTTATATATTTGAGTTATTCTGCCCGTGTTATAAGCATTAATACACGTCCCTAATGCCATTGTGGTTTCTGGTGGTAAAAGCCTTATTTTAGAAAAGTGACAGCATATGGATAGTGAATTTGCCAAATAGTACTTTTGTTAGCTATGACATTTACATGCATTAAAATCCTGGTTTACTAATTTTATAGTTTTAGCATTCAGATATAAAAACTCAATATAGTGCTTGTATTCCAGAAAAGATTAAAGTGCCTATCATTATGGTTAATTTGTGTCCATCCTCTTTGATAGAGCTCCCAATGTTGTTTTAATATGCTGACAAGCGGTATGAACCATTTAGAAACTGTTTTCCATTGTGCCGCTAAATTTGCACCCTCACCGTTACATTTACTGAATACACGGAGTCCATAATTAAAACAGTTGCGTGAACTTTGAACTTTAAACGTTAGTCCTTGTTTACCGGTTCAGTAATTGAAAATGCTACATCATATGTTCCACTTGGCAGCAGTGTAATGCACCTATGTCTTGATAGTAAATCTGAAGTAGGAATTCTCGTGAGGTTGTTTTTTTGTCCCCTTGGAATTGCATCCGTTTGCACGCGACAGTGTTTTGTTGTTTATCGAGCGCTTCGGAATTGTTTGTTTTGTTTCGCCTTTGCTCCATTTATGTATAAAGAGCTCACTATGTTGATACATTGGGATTTTTCTATAATGTGCTGATTGATCTATAATTTTCTATGGTGCGAAGTCAAAAGGTATACGCACTATTCTACAAATTGCCTAAAGAGAATAAAACAAATTTTAAACAGATCTATTGAAAGAGATAAACATGCAAATAACGCCACGTATACCTTTAATGCCAATAAGCTATTCTTGAAAACAATACCAAATTGCGGTATTGCGCAACAGGAGTCTGTATTCACACGCCACCTAGTGATGAAATGAGTTAACGGAAATGCGATATCATTTACTATTGAAACGTTATTTCCGCCATTTACAACTGCGTATAGCTACTGAAAAGGCTGTTAGTACAACAATTCTCAAAGTTTCCTGAGAGGTACATACATGTAATTTTGAAAATATTAGAGAAACGCGGATAATGTTAAAGGATTGCTCGGTATCGCTGTTACGCCATGGTGGCGCTAAAGGTCTACATATATTTTGCAGTATTCATGACACATAAGGGAGAGTTATTATTTGTTTAATAATACGCCTTACACCTTGCGTATATATTTTATAACCAGAAAATGGCACAGCGATATTTATAAAATATCAAATTTAAGAAAACATTTTCCTATTCCGTCTGATGTTCACTCCATATAAAGAAAATTTTCATAATATTGGAGGAGCAGTGATTGTATTTAACAGAAGCCTAAATTTAATGACACCATGTATATATGGTTATCTACTCTTTGCTATGAAAAAAATACTAAATTCTCTATATTAGAAAAGAGATGGCGTTAATTGTTCAAATGTTTTTAATAACGCTAGCGTGCAACCTTTTAATAATTACATTTTATTTGATATCAATATAAAATTTAAGCTACGCTTTTATGTAGTTTTTTAAAAAAATATTAAAGTATTATGTTATAAGCTGTAGTGTGTATGTACGTATTTCCAGACATATAGCGCTTTAAGTAATTAAGATGGCTTTTTTGTGCAGCTTACCTTAATTTTTCAACACAAAGCACAGCAACTAGAAACTGCATTTTATAACACTAAGTGCTACACATTTTTATAATGTTTCAGTGTCACCAACTTTGGTGTAATATGAAAATTGTGATGAATGAAATTATTAAAGCGGATAAAATTTCATTTATTATAAAGTATTATATTTTTTAAAAAAACGTTACACATATTCCTCACAGCGGCTTGGAAAATAACTCTTAGTACTATAACTGAACTGCACAATTTATTTCTAAGATTTATTTGAATAGGTAACAATGTTGGCCACCCTGGAACAATGTCAGGTAGAAAGAAAACCAATAAGAATTGACAATGTGCATGCCCAAGTGCATACTGTATCTTCTCTCAGCGCCAGAACTTTGCTTTTTTAAACAATAATTTAGTATAATGTAGAAGAAATTATAACGGTAATAACAAACAAAGTTAATCTATTATTTTACCCTGCCAAAATACGTTTTAACCAATAATTACTTGCGATATAGACATTATCCAGAGATTTACTTTTCTTCCATGCTCCACCTTGAGAACTGTATCTTTGTGACAGGGAACTTTGGGCATAGCTGAAGCAAATTTAATTTATAATCAATAATGTATTTGTAGACATTTAGACCTCTTTAAACAATAATTTATAATACACGGTTTAAAAATAATTTTATTTTGTGCGTAGGTCTGCTTAACACAGCCTTCGGCCTTGTTTAAAAATTTCCAACTCAATGAAATGAAAATATCTCTTTTAACACGTTTATCACAAATATCATCAGCTTTACATTACCGAATCGCAATATGACTACTACCTGCGTGATTTTAGAATTGAAAGTAGCAATTTTGTGGCATTGGAACAAAATAATTAAAGATCAGTGTGGTATGGCACCTTTGTAGCATGCACGTAATAGAAGCGCGAGGCATGCAGACGTCATTTCTGGACCCGCAGAGCAAAATAAAAATTAGATAGGTTAAAGATATCT
Organism: Metallyticus violacea; assembly: GCA_030762175.1. NCBI lineage: Eukaryota > Metazoa > Arthropoda > Insecta > Mantodea > Metallyticidae > Metallyticus > Metallyticus violacea. The sequence continues at coordinate 50,363,104 of CM060833.1, read as the reverse complement.
ATACCATAGAGATAGGCATTAAACAGAGGTCGGGAATAGTAGGCTTAGACTGGGAGGCTGGAAGCACGTAAGGTTGTTGACGAAGATGGCAGGCGGATTTGCCCGTTATGCGCGGAACCGGAGGACTGGTGCACATTTTAAATTGTTGGACAGAACTGACTAAACCTGGGCATTTTCTCAAATGAATACGTTTTAGGGACAAGAAATTTCTGTAAACATTGTACATAAATAATACAAAGAATTTATATGAATATCAGAATTATTGTATGTATGACTTTCATGTGTATAAGTGCCTTCTTGTTAATTCATTTCCTTTTTGTATTAATTAAATATTAATTTCAGAAATTAATTATTTTATAAGAGTATCAATGGTCTTACCACCCATGCGACTGTGAAGTGCAAATGATACCTAGCCTCTTTAGAATAATAAATACTGCTACTATTACTACTACTATTACTACTACTACTACTACTACTACTACTACTACTACTACTACTACTCTACTACAATTACTACTACTACTCTACAACTACTACTACTACTATCACTACTACTAGTATCACTACTACTACTATCACTACTACTACCACTATTCTACTATTACTACTACTACTACTACTACTACTACTACTACCACTATTCTACTACTACTACTACTACTACTACTACTATTCTACTATTACTACTACTACTACTATTACTACAACTACTACTACTACTACTACTACTACTACTACTACTATCACTACTACTACTACTACCACTATTCTACTACTACTACTACTACTCCACTACTACTACTACTATTCTACTAGTACTACTATCACTACTACTACTACTACTACTACTACTACTACTCCACTACTACTACTACTACTACTACTATTCTATTAGTACTACTATCACTACTACTACTATTCTACTAGTACTACTATCACTACTACTACTACTATTACTACTACTGGTACTACTACTACTACTACTACTACTGCTACTGGTACTACTACTACTACTACTACTACTACTACTGGTACTACTACTACTACTATTACTACTACTACTGGTACTACTACTACTACTACTGGTACTACTACTACTACTACTACTACTACTACTGGTACTACTACTACTGGTACTACTACTACTACTACTACTATTACTACTACTGGTACTACTACTACTACTGGTACTACTACTACTATTACTACTACTACTATTACTAGTCTTATGGTACTACTACTGGTACTACTACTACTACTACTATCACTACTACTACTACCACTATTCTACTACTACTACTACTACTATCACTACTACTACTACCACTATTCTACTACTACTACTACTACTACTACTACTACTACTATTCTACAAGTACTACTATCACTACTACTACTACTACTACTACTACTGGTACTATCACTACTACTACTATTACAACTACTACTACTATTACTACTACTACTACTACTACTACTATTACTTCTACTACTACTACTACTTTTCCATATTGTTTTGTCGCACTGTTTTTTTTTAAATTAGATAAAAATGACGTTTTTAGACTTTTAATGAACTGAATTAGTTAATTAATCGCATTACTTCAGCGATGTCGGATAAATTACCCAACGATTTTCTTCCGCTGCTTCCACCAATTTGCATAGTTGACGATGATTTTTACTAGAATTCAAAACTTGAAACAAAAGCAGTAAATACTGAGTGAATATTTATGTCCCCGAAAATAGTCATCAACATGTGGTAATCGATTCAAATTTTCTATCAGGTGAAATTTTAAACGATTTATTATAACAATGTGTAAAGACTCTTAAATAATTTTATCTCTCGTTTCACGGCAGCTGGCGGATCGGCAGTCGGAGCACGTGAAAATAGGCACGTGTCTTATGACAGAAGATATCGGAAATATTCACCTGCAATATCTACATATTTCTGGACATTTTTAGAAAACTGTCATCCACACGCTTCAGTTCATTTTCTGAAATTTAACTTAAACTTCAATTTAAACTGGAAAGCATACAAGAGCACTAGCTAAGAATTAAGACAGTGATCCTAATACTCGGTTAACTTCTGTGATTAGATGTTACGATTGATACACGGTTAATATTTATTCACTGATAAAACTTGATTCCATTTAAGCAGTCCTGCTTCAACATAAAATAACAGAATTGGAGTATAGTCTTTTTTTTGAATGGTGTTTAACGCCCGTTTTTGCTGCTGAGGCACCACAGGCGGTGAACACTGATGATACATGAGATGAAATGATATACTGGAAAAGGATTTTTTTTTCCAAGGAAGGAAACGTTCCAGGTCTAAGTGTAGGGTACCTTCCCGGCATTTGCCATTTATGAGGACTGAGAAAAACCTAAAAAAAACCCAGTCAGGGAAGAGATACTGGTGGGAATCAAACCCCAGACCTCCCGCTCACGAGTCCGCGCCTTAACGACCTCGGCCACTCGTGGGGATATTGGAGTTTAGTAAAACCAAATTTTATACTGAAACCCACTTGTGTGTTAAAGACACAGGGATGGCATACTGACAGAGTGCTTTGTTTATGAGAGAAATTGAAAAATACAGTATATGAAACAAATCCCCACTCATTAGAAGAACTGGAAGAAAATATTAGGCGAAAAATTTACTCAATTTCGTAAGATGAACTCATATATGTACATGACAATTTTCTAAAAGGAAGCAAAAATGTGTGAATGTAATAGAACATTTCCAATAACTCCTATCATAATGAATATGCTTATTTTCACTATAAGTTGTAATTGCTAGATCTTTAATCAGTAGCGCGAATATTGCATCAGTTTCGTCGGAAGTTACCGCTCCCATTGCTGATCCGCCAACCGGCATGAAACCGGCGACAAATCCATGAAAGATTCAGTATTACATATTTTTGTTATAAATTATCCTATTATAATAAAGAATACACAACTGGAAGCTCATTGAAATATTCTCTGATATGCAACCCAAGATTTAGATCCATTTAAATTCCAATGCCCAATGAATATTTTTCAACACTTATATTACAAATGCAAGAGCTGTACAGTAAAGAATGGTCATGCTTTTTTGTCACATGTTTATTCGTCCTCATAATTTTATGATCTTTCTCAAAGTAGTTCCCGCTGGATGTAATGTATCTCTTCCAGCGTTTCCGCCAGTCTTCAAAGATTTGCTAGAAATGTTTTTGATATGTCTTTCAGAATCGCCTTCACAGCTTTCACCGATGCCTCTGATGATGGAAAATGTTTCCTATGAAAGTATTTCTTCATTAGGGGAAATGGAAATGTCACACAAAGCTAAATCAGGACTTTAGGAAGAGTGAGCCACACACTTCATGTTGATATTTATAAGATATTCAGCAACAGCATTTTTGATGCGGCCGTGCATTATCGTGGTGCAGCATCCAGCCATGGAAATGTAGCTTTTTGCATGTGATATGATCTTGTAGAGTTTTCAGGACATATCTATAGTTATTTTTCAGATAAGACGTGCTGCTCAAGCATTCTTGAACATCGAAAACTGAGATGACTGCAACTTTGCCAGCAGAAGCAAAAGTGGTGGTGATGATGGGAAATTCCCTTACAGAGCTTTGCTGTTTGCACTCAAAAAGGAAATGATGTAACTAAGTTTCATTATCAAGAAGCACCCTATCTTCTTGTAACGCCATACACAATCCTTTTGTTCGGGAATTAGCAGAACCTACCATGCCCAAACGTCTCATTTATAACTTTTCACTTACCAAAGTGTTAGGTGGCACCCATTGAACTTTTAAGATTTTGCGAACTTGTTTTTAATGTTATTCGACAATCCTCTCTCACAATGAGAGTACTGGTATTAAAGTTTCTCCGATTAGAGCACAAACTGGAGCGCCGGGTCCACCTTCCTTTGAAAACGATTGCAAACATTTTAAGCAATCTTCGAGCTTATACTATACGAAAGAACAAACTCTTCATTGGCCTCAGCTGAAGATCTGTTGAGACGAAAGCAGAATTTCAGAGCAGCATATTTTTCCTTGCGTATCACCTCCATTTTGCTGCAGGCGAAACTGAATATGTCTCAACTTGCACATCTCTCAGGCGGGAAGTGGCTATAATGAAACTAGTAGACGTGTACATTACGCATTAAGTAACAAAATATTATAACGAGAAACTATGCCTGTAAAAAATATGTATATACATATACTGACATGATGAATGCTGCAAATATAACATTTTGGTACCCGTAATAGTTTCTTAAAGTAAGTCTTTGTATTTACTGTAACTTATGACGTATTTAGTTTTATAAAAATTATGCAATGGATGAAAATTAATTTATTTGTAAATTATGCTAAGCACAGGTGTATATAAACTTCCACGTTCAGATATTTAGCAGCCTTTCTACTGTTTCGGAAGACAAGGATTCAATTCTCTGTACTACTGAGAAATTCTCCAAAAACGGTGGGGCTGTTATGAAGTTTATGCAAAGAGAAAGAGCAAATACGGTCCTGTTAGCGGAAATTACGATAGACTGAATGGGCCAATTTGGATCTTTGGAAATGCAGAGTCTCTTATTACGTCCATCAACAAAATACATTATTTGGAAGGAAAGAATAGATGATAAATATAGGTAAATTGTATCGGGGTTATAAAATTATTAAAAGCGATAAATGCTGTTCATTCTCTATTCTTTGTTGAGGACATATTTACTCGACCAAGCGTTCATCAGTAAAATACTTCGCTCCTCTTCTTCTCTCTTCCCTTTTAGCATTAGCCTATTTCCGCTTGTTTGTAGCGTTTCCCTAAGCAATTGCCTTCCCTTGAACTTTCTAGGAAAGTAATTTTCCTCCTGCTTTGCTAGCGGCGTTCCCGTTATCTTGCATATTCCTCTTCAATTGCTTTTTACGGATTAGGTACTTTTGGGCTTATTCAGACCTATATCTTCCTTTGTTTTTTATGCAGCAATTTAAAACAGTTTACTACGTCTTTTCTTAAATTTTGTTTTCAATTTTATCCACTTTTCAAATAAAATAGACTTTAATTTAGCTAAAATTTAGTTAAAACAAAAATAGTGAAGTAATAATGAGAATTAAAATGCATTTACTCTTTTCAAGGTATACCTCAGAATTCTGGTAAATAATCACAATCACAGCCCGAAAGTTAAGCAAAATGTCTTTTCAATCTAGGGGAAATGAAATAAATAATGTTTAACGCCCTTTTTGCTACAAAGGCACAATAAGCGATGGACACTGAGGATACATAAGATGAAATGATATATTGGGAAAGGATTTACTTTTAAGGAAGGAAAGTTCCAGGTCGAAGTTTAGGGTACCTCACCGGCATTTATGAGGATTGAGGAAAACTTGGAAAAAGGCCTCAGTCAAGGATTCAAACCCCAGACCACTCGCTCACGAGTTCGCGCCTTAACGACCTAAATCTAGGGGGATATATTTAAGCATCAGATAGAAATGAACACGTTTCGGTACATTTGGGATCGGTAGGGCCAAGTTTTATTTTGCCTTATTGCCTATTTTGGCTTCTGTCGCCTATGTTAAGTGTAAAACCTCTCCTCCCTTCTTTTTTGGTTCGTTATGAAGTTTTTCTGCCATTAATTATGCATTTTAAAGAGCATATTAAAATTTTCAATATATCCAAGTGAAAAAAGTTACAAAAATTAAATAGCATGTTCACCTAACATAAATATCTTTTAAGAATCTTGTTATACATTTATTTCTTTTCAAGCAGTCAAACTTTTCGTTCTCAAACCCATTCATTCAAGTTCTTTATCTACATTAGTGAAAGGAACGTACGATTACCTCGGGCATACGAAAACCAGGAAATAGATAGGATGAGGGAAGTTCTGTTGTTTTAAATAGTCCTGGCGAATGACCTTGTATTGATCTATGAAATTTGTGATGGGGGTAACTTTTCAATTGCGTAAATGTAACAAATAATTGTTGCAAGCGAGAAAGATAGAGCGGAAGCTGTGCAATAGACCGTCCCTATAGTGTTTAGAATAGAAGTAAGGGAGATATAACCTGATTCATCTGTATACGCATAAACAGAAAATGAACTCGACCAGAAACTACTGCGCATATTTTGCAAATTCGCCGAATGTATTCGAAGCTACTTTACTTTGTCATGATTAAAATTTTCACGATGTCCTGAAAGATGAATGCTCTGTTGTAACTGGTATCGGTCCTTCCGAAATAACTTGTTTTAAATGTGCTGCAATCACCTCAGTGCAAGCAGAATGCTCTTTCTTCATGAAAAAAAATGTTCTCTCTGACAAACGACTGACTGCGACAGTTGATTATCTTGAAAAAACATCTTCTTGTTGCTGTTAACTAAGAAAGGTAAGCTTAAGTACTTTAATTATGTGACAAAAATCGTAGTTTATCTTAACTACCTATTTTCATTAATAATGATTGATATTATTCTCTGTTTTTGCTTTTATCAAATGCTTATTTGAATTATTTTACTGTCTATTTTCAGTATTTTAAGCGCCTTTTGCTTGCCTATTTTAACTGAAATAAATGCCTGAATTTCCGGGCTCTGATCACGACAATACATTTTGATTTTTGCTTAACACCTCTCAATTGGGTTTTAGGACAAATTTTAATGTGTAGTTACAAGCAAATTTCCTTTGGAAATTATGGACATTTTAGGCAGCATTCAGGCCCAAGGATCTCATTGACATTATTATTATTATTATTATTATTATTATTATTATTATTATTATTATTATTATTATTATTATATGCTGAGCTTCTGTATGGAAACTACGGGCACAAAATTCCTCTCGGGAACACTGTGCTTTACTCACGTTCAAATTCCTAATTTAAGAGCATTCAAAATCTCGATTACCTAGATCAGAATTGTAGTAAATGGAACGACTGACAATTAGAATAAATCCTATCTTCTTAAAATAATACAGGATTCGATTCTGGGACCAGTCTTTACTTAAGCAAATTTATGGCAATGAAATAAATCACTATTAAACGCAGATATAGAGCTCTGCTATCTGCTAAATCTATTCAGCTTTTAAGCTCTAATGGATAAATTAAAAACATTTTATTCTAAACATTAACTTCTAACATTAATAAAATTAATTAATTATATTTCATTCTCTACATTTATAAATGACATAACATAACATAAGATAATCTCATGATAATAAAGTTTTAAGCATAAATATGCATGGTTACGTATTAAATATGAGTTACAATATCGTAACTAAATAAAATATTATCCATGTTGTTTTAAGGAAATTGTTTCACACCAGCCGTGTGTTGGCAAGAAAGAATCAAACTTGAAACTTTCGGGTCACTATGCTATTAAATACATTTGTGTGTTTGTAAATATGTATGTATTATTGTTGATTTGGTTTGTTTATGAACAATCTTTAACATCTTAGGTCATCAGCGTCCCTTTCAACCCAGGGCGTGAAACGGCCGATAAATTTTGCTCAGAGGCCTCTTCAGTTAGGCTTGAGGTTCTTTTTCATGCCGTAAATCTAGACACGGGACCTACGGCTTTACTTTCCTTCCGAAGGAAGCCATACTTAGAATTTTTAGCCCCAAAAATCCATCGATCCTGGCCGTGAGATTGTACCCGAGATCTTGGATCTATGAGGCTACCACTACACTACCAGGGCCGACAATATATATATATATATATATATATATATATATATATATATACACGAAGGTAATCATAGAAATTTATGTTTCTAGCGAATACCCGGCAAAGCTATAGAGAAAAGAGGGGAATTGTAGAGGGGCGAACAAAGGAAAGGGGGGGCGAACAAAGGGAAGGGGGCGAACAAAGGGAAGGGGGGCTCAGGGGTAAAGGTTCTATACATATATGTGAAATTATTCATGAAAATGTGTTATGTAAGCATATTGGTGTGTTTGTGTGCATGCATGTATGTATGTGTGTATGTACATATGTATATGAACGAAGGTTATCATAGACATTTATGTTACCTTTCTTCGGTATTATATATTTTAATTGTTAAAATGACTGTTTCAGCATGTACGAACCGTAAGGCCCATGCGAAAGTTCTACTCACATTTGTGTGCTTGTAAATCTGTCATAATAAACATCCATTACTACTAGTAACTGGAGGGCCGTAGTCTCCAAACATGCTCTTTTGAAAGCATTAAATAAACTGCTATACCAAGATTATGAAAACTAAAGTTAATTTGATAAAGAGATAATTTGTCTATTTATACTTTGCTATGTAATTTACTTCTTCAATAAAGGAAACAAAACAATTCTGAACCACTTTCCTACACCTACCAGTTTAGAAGTAAAGCCGGCCGGGGAGTGGTGACCTACTGCAGTGCGGGACAGAAGACATAAATGCCAGTGAAGCGCTCTAAAGACAATAGCTCAAGGTCGAAAGAGACTTGGCACTCTCCCAGTATGGCACATGTTTGGAAGGGAAAAACCTCTAGCAACCTGCCAACTACACCATTGCACACACTGTCCTTTGAAATCTTGTAAAACCCACACAAATCATAGCTAAATCCAAAGTGTAGTGTGTTTCATAACACTCATTTGCCAACTTTACACTCAGCGCTTTGTTTTATGTGTAATTAATATCTTTCCCCTTGCTTAAACAGAACTTTGCTTCAGGATTTCTTAACATAATGTCGGCAATATTTAAAAGTTAAATGTTCCATGTACTCTCCAAAATTAGTTTAGGGTAATAGCTGTGGAATATGTGCAGGTTAAAATTAATAACTTTTCCTGCACTGTTTTGTTCAAATCTCACTAACCAATCTTGCATAAGAATAAGTTTTATCGTTTTTAAATTGTCGCTATTGATTGGCAATTGTTTCTTACTCCGTAGGCTAAATAATTAGAAGAGAACGACAATAAACTCGCAACCTTTTGCGCCGCTTTATTTAACAGCTTTCACTAAATACTTTACTCTTGCTCAGGTATTCAGTGCAACAAAGAAATATCTACGCAACAAATGGCCGGGTCATGATTTAATTGTTAAACCATTCATGCTTGTAATATTTCACCGGGAAACTTGTGTTTTTAACACATTCTGCGTCTAGATTATTTTCCGACTAGATCGAAATATGCGTACGTTTTATGATTTACAAACGAAACAAAGCTAAAAACGATCTCATAGTTACCGACCAATCAGTCAGCACCGATGTTTATATGAGAATAATCATGTCTATGCACTAGTAAGAAAACATTCATTATCATTCTTAAGTTTGTATTTTCGAAGCATTGTGCGCTAAGTTATTGAAGTTGTTCATCAGTTAATGTGGTAAAAGTGTAGTGAGGTGTCATGTATATTTCACCATTGCTACTTCTTCCTTTTCTTCCATGTCACTTTTAAACCGTTTAGCACCGCAACCCGTATCTGATATTGCTTTTGACAATGCGCGCTGTTATAGGGCAGTAGTATGTGACGTCATAAGCTATTGCCGTTAGTTGGAGTGCTGTTGCTCTTTGCCAATAAACAGCGTGTGCCTCCTATAGATGTTGTGAGGGTGTATGCAGCTTTCGTACTAAGGTTTTAGGCTAAGGAACTGCATTACTTTTCCTACTACCAAATACTTTATAAGGATAATAGCGGAACTGCCTCCAAATGACATTGTGCTCAAGTGGGACAGCGTCCATGATGACATATAGCATGAAAACTTTCCAAATATTGTAATTCTTCCTGTTCTTATATGGACAGCTATTGTATTTAAATGGAACATGAAGCATTTGCTGGAATTTTTTATGTAAATAAAAATTACCGCGCTTGTTTGTTTCATTTGGCACGCCAAATAACAGACACCTTACATTTTTCACATTTTAATTTGTATTATTTATTTTTAACAAATGATTTATTTTTAAAATTACTTTTATCACAATTATACAATGTTTGTATGAACAAAAATGCATTGTGAGAAGAAATCAATTTTGAAAACTTGTGAATTCTAATTTTTTAAACCTTTGTTTCAAATTAAGAAACAAACAAAATTTAATCATAATCGCTAAAGATTGATTGTAAATAGCTATTTATTTGTTCTTATGAGGGAATAAATTTCCGGACTGGTGTCTTCCAAACAGTCCAATAATTTTCATGTGGTTTCAGTTTGGACAAACTAGCCTATTGATCTATGCACTTTGTAGCCAAATTTCTCTAGAAAGTGTTCTGAGCACACAACAGAGCCTCTGTTCAAATGTTCTGCCCCCTCTTTTTTGAAAATATTAAACTTTGTTCTTCTGCGATTGTGTATATCTAAAAATAAGTTATAACAGCAAGTATTGTCGCATTTAGAGGTTATACTTATATTTAATTTTTTGGAAATCTGTAGACAGATAGATAATGAAAACACATACTCTCTTTTATTATTTTCGAAGTTATAAACTTATAACATACTCCATTTAAGAACTGTTTTATCATATCTGACCATGCCGATTTGTTACTGTACAGCACAAGCCACTAGAGCAAGCTTGGATCACTGCCTCGAATTTTTTGAGTCTCCGCTATTATCACAAGTAACATCACAAGAAGGTCTGAGATTCCCGATAAATTCAAGTAAATTTATCTGAGAGCTCAGACCCTCGAATGATATTTATTAGCACTATTTCACGAATAAAATAAGAATTTAAATATAATTTCTGTAAACTTAGCTTACAATATTGCAATCATTATTGTACATTTGTATTATGAATACATAACCTTTTCAAGTCATCTAATAACAGACGACTGTACATTGTTAAATACTGGTTTGGGACTATTTCAGAATTTATGAAATAAGAATAAAAGTAATATATATTTGAAATGCGTGTACAGATTATTATACCAACCTATTCAGAAATCGTGAGAAAGAAATAAACGAAAGTCGACGATTACAATCCCTGCTGTCTGATTTACCAATACCAACTGAGAAAAACAAAACAGGGGGAAGATGAACAACGTGTTTATTAAGATTTATGTTTGCTTAGGGAGATATTGTTACATAATTTACAAAATAATTTCAGACTCTTTGGCTGAATGCACAAAAACAATTGCTTGAGTGAATACACATGAAGTTAGTTAAATTTACAATTACTGAAAACATAGAAAAGTGGCCAGAAATGCATGCTCAGGAATTATATAGTAGAGGTATAGAGTTGGCTACACCGACGACAAGATAAATGCACGTTTCATCAAAAAACGGATTTGATAAAACTTTTCGATAATTTCTCTGCGATATCGAGCTATGATTGGTCAATTTCATTGGTGCATTTTATAATGACGTTACATAAGTGAAATAGTCTTTATAAACTATTTTCTCTTGACGCAAGAGAGGATTTGCAGGGGTAGTACACAGCTCATTCAAACTGATTTTGAGAAGTTTATGAGTCTACAAATTTCCATCTACCGACTAGACAGAGAAAGAGATATTGTGCTTGTCACTTTAAAGAATTGTTAAAGGTTGAATATGTTCTATGAAGTCTGACCCCCTCCAACTACTACTGAACAAAATGAAGGCTCTTTTGGAGAAATATAAGCTGACAAGGTTTGAAATATAAATTGCACGTGTTTCAGCGGTTTCAGTGTTCAGTATTGTGCTTCCCTAGCTTGTATAAACAAAAAGTCGGAAACAAAATTATAAACTTTTCTTTTTTATGTGAATAAACATAGAGAAGATCCACGGATATTTTGCTGTCTACGATTAAATAAATTTTTATCCAATAATTATAAACACTCTTTATTGTTGATCAAATTGTTAATAAAATGACACACAATTACCATGGTAACAATTACTTTGAAATCCTTAAATTGATTCTAAAATGAATATTATGTTAGGTACGATAATAATAATGTATTACTGAAAACAAGCAATCATTTATCTTAATTGTAGGATACATAGTAATTGCAAAATTAATAGCAAATACTTATACTCCTCCTTATCAATGTGAAATCATAAGATTTTCTCGGTATTAATGACAATACAGCTTTTTGGGCTAAAATCTCTTGCGGCAAGCTTGACACAATGACGCTATAAGTACATAAAGGAAGGAAATGACTTCATTAAAGAGCTATATTAATATTATTTTATTTTATTGATATACTTTTATAGTTCTGATATAAAAAGCGTATGAAACTCGTTTATAATACACTTATGTTGGCCGTGTTGCTTTTCTGTGCCCAAATAATTAATTTAAATACTTTAGGAACTGTGCTAAAACTACAAATAGATGCAGTATGTTATGTCAGTTACTTCTTTATATTTATTTTTTATTATTTATTGGGAAAAATATAACTGTTATATTTGCTTATAATTTTTGTTTGTAATGATGTAGGAAATATCAAAAGTCACCAATGATGGAATGACCTCTGAGACGGAATGGGTCAATGGTTTGCCTTCAGATAGAAGAATCAAACGAAAAAGAGCAAACGTGTCGGTTATTGTGTGTACATACAAATAATTTTTAATTATTTAGGAATTTTAAGACATTCAGACTGGAACACGTGTATTAGATACCGCTGTTAAAGTTATACCCAAAGAGATTAAAAGAACGCTGGAGAGGTTAAATTCTCACTGTAATGATGCATGAGTTGTAAAGTACTAAGGCACAAAAAGATGAGCATCGGTATCAGCAATGTAAACACAAACACAAGCACGAAGGAGTCTATTTTCGGCTGCTCCCTGGGGCGATCCTGTACCCCTCTTCACCGAGATCCCTGTTATAAAAATACACAACAAAGAGCACAACAAACAACCGATGCTCGCGTTCCTTAAGTTGTGACCGTCGATTTCAACGGCAAATAAATTAGTTTTGTGTCTGTGACAATGCGAGCGAGAATCCTCTGTAATGTTTTGGATTACGGCTCAGTTGTTTAAAACGGTTAAACAACTTATGACATTATCAGATCGCCAGGGCAATGTTGGAATAACGTGAAATAAATTTAGCCTTTTATCAATAATAATTTCACTTTTCTTGTTATGACTGCATTTGTAAAATGTAAAAAATTAGACATTACGTACTTTTTTGCACTTCTCAACCTCAAAATAATAACTTAAATATTATTCGTGGAAATACAGGCATTAAAGCTCTGCAACACTCTGGAAGGACCTGCGCATAGGATATTTGACAATATTTGTAAACTTTTGCAAAAAAATCCATCAACAAACACACGTAGACTGTCAGAAAAACTGGCTGCAATATATTATTTGAGTATTCTAAGAAAATTGGATTGCATTATATTATTGGGGACAGCACTTGAACCTTGTTGAGGGCTAGTCATTTCTCCCTATACCCCCTTTCAGAAAGAAGAAATGGGGTGAGGGAGACATCATGCGGCCAAGATTAACGGGCAGTGGGGCACGAGCATAGATCGGTCCCTAACATAGTTTCTAGATAAAACACCTAGACGTCAGCAGAACCCCCTTCTAGAAGTTCAAGCCCCTCAAAAGAGCCGCTTCCAACCACATGTTGGTGCAGAAACCTTTTCAAAGCGCAAGCCACCGTCATACCGCACCGCTTACTGCGAATGACGCTTTCAATTCTGTAACAGAACCAACAGAATAAAAGGATATAAAATGACAGAACAAAACAGTGGACAGTAAATATCCATCCAAGGGCTTTGAAGCCGGGATCGCCGAATGGAATCCCAAAAATCTACTGCTTGAGTTAATACACTCGTTCTAAGAAAATTATACATAACTTGTCAATCCGTACCTTATGAGTTAACGCCACAACTACAATGTGAATGGATATCTGCCGTTACATTAGCACTTTTTAAAGAAAATAGTGACCTGGGATGAAACATAAATGAATTATCTCAATCTTGACATACAAAATCAATGAGTAGACACTGACCAATATGCTACAACTGTTCTTGAAAGAACCTAATTCAAAGAAAATATAATGCAAACACCGATTTTTAATCATGTAATAGCATTTCTGCACTCCAGCATCTACTGTTTTGTGTTTTCTGTCGCTACTGGTCTTGTAAATAAAATCATATCTCGTCGGTAAAAAAAGAAAATAAAATAAACGCGGGTCATTAGAGCAATCATTAACATTATCCAACACCAAATTGGAGAAATTAACTCTACTAACATTAATGCATGGTTGCAATTCTGAATTACAGTTACCTTATAGGGTCTCATTTTAAAAAGTTTAGTGGTATTCCAAACCGAGGTTTGCGAAATGCCTTTGCAAACATTCTCAGAGATTTTTTGGGACTTTGTTCTATCTTTTCTTCTTTTTCATCGAGTTTTTCAGTTTTTCCTCTGTAAGAACACGGCGGTTTCTTATCAAGAACATACCCAGTTTCCATGAATCTATTCACAGGATTACGAACTGTTTCTCTGTGAGATGCACGAATTTCAGAAAATCTGTCTATAAATCACCGTCTCAATTCTCAACAATTTGTTGACACATAGGAATCATCGATGAAGAATTTGTATGCTGAAGTATACGGACTTTTTGGCATTATAGTAGCATGAACACACTATAACACTGAAACATGTGGTCTCACAACTTCAAATTCTGTTCAGCACAAAGACTTCGCGTCAGCACACGGAGAGGCGAGAAAGTGGAGGGGGGACAGAAGTGGTTAGAAACAGTGCTGGCAAATCCCCGTTAAGCCGGCCACGCGTCCAAATGAGGGCTCTGTAGAAGATACTGGAATTGTATTCTCCCTCTACTTGAAGGAATATAAAGGGTACTATCTCGGAGAACCCTGGGCATTCAGACAAGCATCCCACTACTTCACGAAATGTCGGATACCGTCCTATAAGAAGGATCGCTGTCGTAGCAAGATTCATTTCGCACATCATCATCGTTGTGAAAGCGTTTACCCTTCAGAAACTTCTTGACAGATATGAGCAAATGAAAAGCGCTAGATGATAGATCAGGGAATGCTGAGCCGCTATGCTTAGGAGGAAGTCATCACCATCTTCCCGACACATGTTTTGCAGACACAAACCCATGCAATGTTCCTTGTGCGTCTCAATTAGCATTCACAAATCCCATCATGAGCATATTTTCCATATAACAGCTTCTTCTTCACAATCTTCTGAAATGTATCATATGTCACAGTAAACTATATTACAAGCAAACGTAAGCTTCTCCGCTGATCCTCACGTACAGCCATGGCCTCATCACCGCTTTTGCCTAGTGCGTGGAAGACCGGCCGTTACTGATGCCTGTCCAATCCTTCACTGTAGTCTTCGGTAAACGTTTTTCACCACATTGTTTTCATGCGACGGCGAATTTCACTCCAATGACAGCCCTCTACTGTCAAGAATTGAATCGCAGCCATGTTAATCCGCTTTTGACGAATTGGGAATCACCGCCATATTTGCTCAGCGTTCGCACAGCCAAGACACACAGGTAACTGCAAGTTCTATCGGAGCATGATGATGATCTATATAGTTGTCTCTTCCCCAACTCCCTACTATCGCTTATTGGTACACGCAGTTGAGCGAGCAATGGGCACAGTTGGTCATTCCTTATAATTTTTCCTCACATTATCGAGATAAGAGCAGCGCTGAATCTGCTTTCCGTAGCTTCTTGTTTTACATAATCCACGACTGACTTCTCTCTGTATTATTAGTTGACCTGTTTCCATAATCATGTACCATTTTACTTCATAAATTCCAATACATTATGTGCCTTTTGGCATTTTTCTGCAGAATTATTTATATACAGAATAAGTTACCTGGCTGTTTTCTTTCTGCTCTGCATAATTTTTGAATTTCTTGTTTATCTTATTCCTCATCTATAAACTTCATGTTATTCTACCTAGATCTCATTAAGGTTTTTTTCTTATGATATTTTCTCTTTATTATTTCTCCTTAGTTTAATGCCAATGTTTTCCGTTATATTAAATTTAATGATACCAAATTAAAGGTTGAAAAAACAAAGGCTAAAAGCAAGAGAGGTTTTTTTTTTAAAAATTTCTAAATTAAATTGAAAAATGCTGTACTTTTCTCCTCTGGATCGTGACTAATGATTTTTTCTAGGGAAGGAAAAAAATGCACTTTGCATCTGTTTTCAGTGCTGGTAATAACCGGATTATTAAAAAAAAAAAAAAAAAAAAAACGCAGTAGCACTTGAACGCACTTTCCAGTTGACCATAGTTTAGGGAATGTCTATAAACAACAAAAAACGAATTAGGCCACTTTAATTGAAATTCCGCTTGCCTCAATCAATGACATCACAACAACTAAAAATGAAGCTTTTAGTGAGGCAAGATGAAAAACACACGCTCTCTACTTTGCTGGTTTTAGTAATTAGGGGTGTTTTTAATTTCGCTTGTTTGAATATTGCATTTTGTGCTGGAATTCCCTTTGGAGACAAAAGCAAATTTTATTTACTCTAGACCGAGCATAATGTAGTTGTGCTCATATATTAGTATTAGAATCTCTTCTCCCTGTAGTATTCATATACTTTTATTTTTAATTGGATATCCAGCATGGGAACAATATGTGGTAGTACTGATGTCTGTAGATTCAATTGAGAGGACATTGGGAAAGTAGTGAATGAATTCTTAATATGGAAAAAAAGTAAATATAGTGGCACTCATATATTATTTCTTTATTTTTAATAGTGTTTTAAAGCCCGTTTTTACTACTGAGGCACCTCAGGCAGTGAACACCAAAGATACATGAAATTAAATTATATAGTATTGGGAAAGGATTTATTTTTAAGGAAGGAAATGTTCCAGGCCTAAGTTTAGGATACCTCCCCGACATTTGCCGTTTATGAGGACTGAGAAAAACCTAGAAAAAAATCTGTCAGGGAGGATTCTTGGTGAGATTCGAATCCTAGACCTCCCGTTCAAGAGCCCGCGCCTTAATGACCTCGACCACTCGTGGCGGTCTCACATATTGTGAATATTTTAACGCAAACAGTGGAATATCAATCACACTGGTAACATATTTTTCAGAAATTTTTCTTATAAAAATTCATTAAGTAGAAATGTCTACGTTTGATCGGAGTTTTGCTTCTGGTGATACATTTTGGATCAAGGATATTTTCCACTAAAAGCATTTTTCGTGATATGATAGAACTGGATCCATGATCCTTTTCTCACTGATTTATCACACTTACAACCTAACAGGCAAAATCCTCACTGTAGTTTTTTTAGTGCTTATCAGCTTGACAGTCCAGATTTGTTTCATTTCTGTCTTCCTGGATTGTTGGGCATCAAGATGTTAATGGAATGAAATCTTCACCTTTCGTTTTTTTGATATGGGTTTCTTCTCATGTGATGAGTACCAGGTCACTGTGGCGTTAGAGAAATGAAAAAGCTGATGAATTTGCCTGACTAGGAGAAGTTTAAATTTTTATTGATCAGAGCCGGCTCCTGGAATACAATATGTTCCATTAGAGGAGGTATTAAGAATTCGCTAAATAGCAATATTGTAAAACCTTATTCAAACCCTAGGAATTAAACACGGCAAAATGTTGGTTAAAAGATCATGCAAGAAAAGAGGTGAAAGCTTATTTCAATGTTATAGATTTAAGTTAAAAATGATAATTTATTTCCTCACAGTCACGCTTCCTTGAATACAGTAGCTTATTTCGAAGCAACTTATTGCAGACTCTGTGAGAAGGAGCCTAAATATTGTATGCTCTTGTGAATCTTTATCTCTCAAAATACAGTGCGGTCCATTTCAAACCTGCTGTTCTAGAGGGCTGTACGGCGTACGTCTACTGGGGAGAATCGACCGCTCATCGTCATCCTGTCTAATTGAAAACACGTGAGTTACAGTAAATTCCTTTTTTACAATGGTTCGGTACAGTGTCGAGTAACGAATATCTATTTTTGAAATATCTCTCAAAGAGACAAACTTACGACAGCTGTACACGTAATTTCAACCTCATTTTCTTGGAGCTCTGTCCTTTCAAGACCGTGCATAAGTTTAGAAAGTGGCGGGAAACGGGGTCTGTTAAAGCAAAAAGGAAAACCGCACATGGATATTCGTATCGTTCGGTTGCCTCTCTACGCCGTAACGCCGGCAGGTTTGAAATGGACCGCACTGGATATTCTGTTATTGAGAAATTAAGTAGAGTACCAAAAGATTTGAACCAATATCTTGTACTGCACTCCTTGATAATCAATTGATCACCAGAGCTAATTAGTTGGTTATCAAATAATGCAGTTAGCACATTAAGCCTTTGGCTATGCTGCATCCGGAAAAATGGCCGGTATGCATTGCATGGTATGCATTTCAAACGTCCATTATTTTTGGTAGCTGAATTATTGACTTGAAATTTCAATAGCTTTAGATAATACGTCACATGAATGCATATGTTAAATTGGTTTATCTCTGAAACTTTTCAAGAATGAAAAAAGTATTCGATTTTTTGTGTACACTACATAAAGGAATATATCAGGAGGTTCCTTATAAACTATATTGAAACAAATAGAACCTAGAGTTCTGCTTTGTTTTGTATAAATAAACATTCAGTCTCGAATAGATTCTTCTCGGCATTTGATCATAAATGCTAAAAGATGTTGCAAATAAAAATTAGCAACAGCAAAAATGTTTTTACATAGGATTCCATTTTAATATTCCATTTTTTTCGTACTCTTTTGGAGGATCCCGTATTTAATCATTGATTGAAAAATGCATAAAAAACTCTCTCACTTATGAAGATGCATGATACCTAGTTTATTACTTTATGAAATCGTCCAGAAAATATTCATGTTTTGCGAATATTTTTTCAAAATTAAACTCGTGTTACAAGAAACAAAATGTTGAATTATAGTGTTGAAAAACTACTGAAAGCGGGACACGTACACGCGATATATAAAAGCTTCCTCTTCCATGAGTGATCATATGCGAATTCATTCGGAATCCAGGTAGGATTAGCATATAAACTTATAAAGCTAAATACAATTCCTATTATTAAATCCAATTAACTACACATTGTTCTTCATATAGCTATCACATTCTTTTAAGTGTTTTGTGTACCAACTTTAATGTTTCTCTTTTATTATATTTAAACATGTTATGTTTGATTTCACACTAGGGCATTTATTTTTTTCACAATCGATAAATAAATACAGGAGTACAAACATATAGTTCACTGTTATTTCTATCCTAACGTAAATATAATCAAGTAGTGCAGGCCTTCTCTCATTGGTTCCAGGATGGCGTACACCTCTGATGTTACGCACAGTAGTCCCCAAAGGAGACTGAGAAAACCACATTAGTGAATTCTATAATAATCTTGAGATATATCAATCGTTATAAATATATTATTATGCATTTTAATAATTATTAATCTACGCACATGTTACTCTCTGTATAAGGCAATCAGTTTCAATGCAAAAAGGTGCCATGGGGGAAGCAAGCGCTGGTCCTGCTAGTATTGTAAAACACTGGCAAGGAACTTCGTTGAAAAGTGTGGCAAGGTTATCGAGCATAGTTTTTAGTAATGAAGTTTGTGAATAGTAACCAGAGCTAACAATTGAATTCGTTGCATCAGCCGTTTGTAGCACCTTTACCAATCGGAGCCATGCCTCGCGGAGTGATACACTCATTTGTTCACGTCGGGATAGAAGTTAACGCAGAAGAAAACGCAGTTTAATGAAGTTTCTAAGAAACATTTCCAATTCAATTCAATTCAGTTTATTCACACAAATATTAATAAGTAAAACAAACTCAGTAAAACCATTCAAATGGACAATAACTTCGAATGAGGGTGTAGAAATATTTATTAAAGGGATATTCAAAAACTTAGGCGAATGATGGGATGGATATTTCTATTGCAGAATTTTCCGCTCTTTCATTTCATTCATCTGGTCCTGTTACAGGATCGAAAGTGTCAGTGCGAGGTGGACTGGTGCGGTGTGACAATAGCTTGAGTTTTGGAAGGGTTTCTACCCCGGCGTCTGATGGGCTTTGACTCCTTGGACGAGGGCTACGCCGGGATCGGAGTGTTTTGTCTGGAAGTATGTTATAGACCATGCCTCAGCAGCACTGGATCGTGACCGCCCAGTATCTTCCTCATTTCATCCATTTCTTTTGGAGGTGTCTCCCCTGCCACGCGTTGAACAAGGCTGAAGTACTAAAACACACTTCTTTGTCCCTAACAATCCGATCCAAGAATAGAAACGGCACTATAAATCATTCTGTAAATCTAAAACACTGACCTGTCCCATGGTTTGGAAGTATAATCTCTTAAGAGTCAATGGAAATGAAGCTTATAAATCTTTTGATATATCATATTTATGGGACCTTAAAAGAAATAAAGTATGGGCCAGAAATCAAACATGACTAGCATAATTGATATCAGCCAAACTATTTATTAAGTATGGGTCGAGATAAAGGAGAAACACCAACATTTCCAAAATTTTAAAGGGAAAGCAACGAATTAAATTTTATTTTTCAATTTAATTCATATTAACGAATTACCAACTCAGCGCTTTTCAAAAAACATTTAGAAGTTATATATACAATATGCTATAATGACATTTTTCAACTTATTTTTACTTTTCTTTTCCCAAAACCCTTTCTTTCATTCAGAGAGAAGATAAAAGTCACTGGAAGTTAGGTCACATCTTTCACAATTCTTCGCAACAATAGCCGAATGAACTGGAGCATTATCATGAAGCGGGCAAAAACAGTTACTCAGAATCCTCGTCTTATTTATGGTGTCCCACAGCTTGTAAAAATATAATACGTTCCATTCATGGCGGTGATATTTCTTTATGTGAAGTCAATAGGGTGAATTCTCCGTTAGTTCCAGTTGATTATTGCTATTATATTTTTGATAGACTGCACAGCTTTAAATGTTGACTATGTTCTGCATGGTTTTCACCTCACCGAAGAATATTATTATAAATAAAGGACGTTTCATCTTTTATGATTCCATTGCGTATTTCTGATTTTTTATAAAGCTGTAAAAGCTTGCTGGAAATTAACCTCCTCACCTTGCCGAGCTTTCTTTGAGCTTCAGCCACCTTCTCAACAAGAAGAACATTTTCTTCTGTGATCATTTCCACAGGATGATCTTACAAGAATCATATGCCACGTTATCTCTCATCTTACACAAAACTCTCGTCTAGCGATTCTCAAACTGTTCACTGTGGACCTTGAGCGATCCATGCGGCCCTCCCAGGAGGTACATTAAGATTTAGAATACTGGCAACAAAATTTATTCTTGAATGTATATATATATAGTTTTATATAAAGGACGAGAAAAAGAAATATGACACTTTTACGATATGTGTTTTTTGATGTAAAGTATATTAGGATCAAATTGAAGACGATTATTTCTTCCTTTTGTTTTCATAGTGTTTATCGCCGCTTTTTTAGAAAATTCCAAAGAAAAGCTATTGCAGTTGTACAGATGAAAAGATTTTTGAAAAAAAAAAAATCTTCAAATCTCCATCGATTCTACTTTCTAGACGCCAAATATGACGATGAAAAAAAAATTATATATGCAATTACTGTTCTAGATTCTGAAATTTTTATTTTTTGTTTTCTGAACGAAACTGGGCGTGTAACGATCAATTAGCACACAATAAACAAGTTCGTTAATCAGTGGACCATTGGACCATTGAGCAGGGGGTCAATTTAAAGCCATAATATTAAAATCTCTCTAGTGACCGCAACTTTTGTTTCTCTCAACGAAATTCGGTACATGCCATGGAAATAAAACAATAAAAATAATTTCTGAAAATAAGCGAAATCAGACCATTGTGAATGGCGGTTTATCTGAAGCCCCAAATTAAAAAAAATGTAAATAAATAATTAAAATAGTGTTCGAAAATCACGGAAATCGGACCAATAGGAGTGGGACTTACTACTGTGGCATCACAGGAAATGAACTCTGATGATATAACAGATGGAATTATAAGTTAGGAAAGGATTTTTTTTAAAGGAAGGAAGTGTTCCAGACATTTGTCATTTGTGAAGACTGAGGAAAGTGTGGAAAAAACCTGAATCACGAAGGACGGTCCTGCCGGGAATTGAACCTCAGACCTCTCACTCACGAGTCCGTGTCTTAACGACTTCGGCAGACCGTGGCGGTACTATATGTTCTGGAGGGGACTTACAAATGCAAGTCAAAACCAGAACGCTCATATGTACCGGACAATTTTCGCTGGTAACAGCATCGAAGTGCGTAGGCTGGGGGTCGCCCGGCTCAGTCCTGACTTTAAAAGAAAGTCATGAAATTATGAATGCCTTTCGTAATAACTTATTTGTGTAAAAAAGCATTCTCTGCACTCAATTATATTATTAAAGAGTATAGGAATATTATGCTAAAAAGTAGAATAAATCCAGAATACATTTGTGTGCTATTAAGCCCGATATATACGCCTTGTAAGTGGAATGCAACATCATTCAAGTCATTCAGGAATTAATACTAATCTATAGATAGTTAATACAATATATTATAGTTATTAATATTAATTTTAATGCTTTTTATATACTTTTAATATATTATTATTATTGTTGTTGTTGTTGTTTAAGGATCTACTACAATAAAAAGCAAATGTTGAAAAATGTGAACTTATTTTAGAGGAGCGTCTTAAAAATACCATGTAAACGCTGTTAGGAGAAAGTCCTTCTTTGGTGAGGAATTTCGTCAGAGCGTGGTACTCTTTTAACTTCAGCAATAACCACTATGAGTGGCCGAAATCTTTTAGACGCGAACCCATTATCGGTAGGTCTGGGATTCGATTCCTACCAGTACCGTTCTGCTGATTGAAGTTTTTTCCAGGTTTTCCTCAGTCCCCATAAATGGAAAATGCCGGGAGGGTACCCTAAACCTAGACCATGTAACACCTTCTTTCTTTAAAAAAATTCTTTCCCATTTACCATTTCATCTCGTGTATCATCAGTGCCCTCCGTCTGTGATGCCTCACTTAAACATTATTAAAAAAAGAATAATTTCAGCAATTTATCGTGCCAAGTGTTCTTCACACGAGTGCCACTAAGTAGATGAGCAATATAGCGCAATGAAACTGGTTGAAACCCTCCGGTGTTGTCATTCTCGGCGTTCGAAAATTCACTCGAATTTTTGTATGTCCGGCCAGAGCTTTCGGAACTTACCTCATTCCGCCACAAAGGAAAACGAACTGTATCCATCTCGAGGACGCTGAAGTGACAGTTGATACCGGGACATACACGCGACATAAGGCGTGTTCTATGTGACGATGAAGTTAAGTGTGCAGATCTGCGACCTAATAGTTGCGGTACAAAAGTGCCTCTTTTTACTTAAAAGGGGAAAACGCTAAACCAATGGCGACATGTGGGAACCCAAGCCAATCACATCGAAAAACAGAAGCTTGCAACAGGTCTGGGTGCGTGACTGCACCAACCTATCGACCGCCTGACCTACATGTGTACACGTACGGAGGAAAATCTCCACGTTCATTTTTCACCATACTGCTGTCGGGGCTTGGAGTGCTGATCTTCTCCGTATAAATCATTCATGATTCTGGTGTTTGCTTAACTTTCTCTCTGTTTATACAGCACGTGATTCACTTTTCGACTTCTTACGGTATACTGCATTGTCATTCGCCAAGTTTTCCGGGTTGCCTTCTTCTCTACTAGAGAAATTATAAAACTCATTAATTCAGAAATTTTACTTTAAACGTACTTACATTTTGCTAGAGTTCTTCTTACGGGCAGTTCACCGATACAGCTAGCAAAACAGAACAAGTGAAAAGTGAATAAACATTTTCTCCGGCTGAGTGACATTGCTAATGGCGATAGCAATTGAAGCATTTAATGTAAGTAATAATAACATACAACAATGACCAGAAGCATAACATTATCTGCACCATTACCTTCCCAAGAAAAGGACTTAAAAATTATAGAATTTTCTGACTTGTCGAAGGATTTTGATATCAGTCATGACTTTTTCTCAAAAAATGTACAATTTTGGTATTTGAACCCAATATCTTACGGATTAAATACTGGTTAGACCTAATAAGGAGGGTAGACACGAAGTTAAAATTCGTTTGATATCAGGAACAATTGAAAAACCTGGGAACTGGGCATCTGCTATTAAAAGAGGTCTGGAAGGAATAGAATGGGGTGGGTATGGGAGATGCATTTAAAATAGAAGAAAAGTTTGGAGGAAAGCTAGGAGATTAATGATAAGCAAACAGTGTAAGCTCGGTGTTCTAACAAAGTTTCGATGAAATTACAATCGGAACTAAAAGGGGCATGGGGGAGGAAACATACATTTGACATGATAGGGAAAACAGAACTGCAATGGCCTGGCTGCGCCTCGCGAGATGGGAAGCGCAGAAAATGACGGATGACAGAGGGAAAAGAATGTGTCCTGTGTGTGGTAAAAAGGAAAACTGGGTATACATATTCTTTCAGAATGATTTTTTTAAATGGAATTAAACGCCCGTTTTACTACTGAGGCACCACAGACGGTAGCCATTGATGATACATTAGATGAAATGACATATTAGGAAAGGATATTTAAGGAAGGAAACGTTCCAGGCCTAAGTTTAGAGTACATACCCGTATTTGTCATTTTTGAGGACTGAGAAAAACCTGAAAAAGACCGTCAGGGAGGACGGTCCTAGCTGGATTCGAACTCCAGATCTCCCGCTAACGAGTCCGCGCCCTTAATGACCTCGGCCACCCTTGGCGTTTGCAGAATATTGAGAAAACAGAAAAAACACCCAGAAATGCACAGAATTATATATATATATACAAACATAAATAACCCGCCCCCCATCATGTCCGACAAAAAAATTGATGCCATTAATTACGATTTTAAATTTATAATCACAGGATACTAAACGAGAGAGATATATAATGCAATACATACATAAAAAAAAAAAACAAAAAACAACATAGATACCTTTAAAATATATATGTACAATTATATATTATGTCTCTAGCCAGGGATTTTCTCGTGCCTATCTTATCTTCTTATAAATTTACATTCTTATCCAATACCAAATTTAGACATGCTGCCCTATTCCTTCTCGACATTTTTCTGAGGGAATCTGCGACCTCCAACAGCATTTCAATGGTAAATAGGAGCACGAAGGATCTCGCTGAATCTGTGCGCTGGTTAAGTATGTAATTTATGTCATGTAGATGATTGTACAATTATACTTCAATGGAAGAACTCCCTCGTGAGCGAGAATCTGTCTTGCAATTCCTGCAAGGACCTGACTGAGGTTGTTTTACAGGTTTACCTCAGTCTCATATGTAGCAAATGCGGGGAAGGTAGCCTAAACATAGGCCTAGAAGGCTTTCTTCCTCTAAGGAAAGTATTAAAGGGAAAGGGTGGTAAATAATATTTTAGCTTTGTGCACCATTTTAATATGGAATCTTCTGTTTTATTTTTACCACAGTTTTCCTTTTTACCACACACAGGACACATTCTTTTCCCTCTGTCATCCGTCATTTTCTGCGCTTCCCATCTCGCGAGGCGCAGCCAGGCCATTGCAGTTCTGTTTTCCCTATCATTTCAAATGTATGTTTCCTCCCCCATGCCCCTTTTAGTTCCGATTGTAATTTCATCGAAACTTTGTTAGAACACCGAGCTTACACTGTTTGATTATCATTAATCTCCTAGCTTTCCTCCAAACTTTTCTTCTATTTTAAATGCATCTCCCATACCCACCCCATTCTATTCCTTCCAGACCTCTTTTAATAGCAGATGCCCAGTTCCCAGGTTTTTCAATTGTTCCTGATATCAAACGAATTTTAACTTCGTGTCTACCCTCCTTATTAGGTCTAACCAGTATTTAATCCGTAAGATATTGGGTTCAAATACCAAAATTGTACATTTTTTGAGAAAAAGTCATGACTGATATCAAAATCCTTCGACAAGTCAGAAAATTCTGTAACTTTTAAGTCCTTTTCATTACCGTTTCTTGGTTATAAATATTTTAATAACTTTTTAATTATGTCATGCAGAAACATTTTTTATTTATTTATTTTTTCTTGTTTATTTCGCGAGTCCTTGTCAGTTAAAATTCTATATCTCAGGAAGACTGGTTTGTCTTGAATGATAGAAAAAGTTATTTCATAAAATGGCAGCGTTTGTTTCTCTCACCATTCTTTTTTGTTTTACAATACAGGAGGGTTTTATCTGTGTTTCCCACAAGTAGTTAGTTTTTCTGTAAAAACATTGTTTTGGCTGCAATGTTTGAAAAACTAATTTTTGCATAAGTTTCACATTTTTAAGGATATTTATAAGCTATCTCATTGAAACTTTTACCACTTATTCATGAAGTTTTATTTTTGTGATAGTATAAATATATTATGGTAGAGCTGGGACAAAATGTGGCAATGCAAAAAAAAATAAAATGTTGGGAAAAAATAGAAAAAATTAAACAATTCAAAATAATTTATAATTTGCTTCAGAGTCATTGAATAATAGTGAAAATAGATAAGTAAATTTCAATTATATGCATATGTATCGTGTAAAAGTTTAATTTCATTAGCTTTAATAGCCCTTGAGAAAATGGGAACTGAATTTGGTAAATTTAACATTACAAGGATGCGCCTTTTATACTCCCCTTAAACAAAATTCATTGTCAATATATAATTTCTTCTGCAATATCATTAGTGTCCACCGTCGTGGTGCCTCTGCAATTAAACACTTTTCAAAAAAAAGTTGTCTCTATTATGTCCAAACACCTTATCTATGTAATTACAAATAACTACTACTTCTGCTGAAGCTACTGCTACTACTACTACTACTACTACTACTACTACTACTACTACTACTACTACTACTACTACTACTACTACTACTACTACTGCTACTGCTACTATTACTACTCCTACTACTACTACTACTACTACTACTACTAGTACTACTGATCCTACTAATACTACTGCTACTACTACTACTACTACTGCTACTGCTACTGCTACTATTCCTTCTACTGCTGCTGCTACTGCTTCTACTACTATTACTACTACTATGACTACTACTACTACTGCTGCTACTATTACTACTACTATTACTACTACTACTACTACTACTACTACTATTACTGCTACTATTACTACTACTACTATTACTACTATTACTACTACTATTACTACTACTACTACTACTATTATTACTACTACTACTACTACTACTAGTACTATTACTACTACTACTACTGCTACTACTACTGTAATACTAATACTAAGCCCAAGATCGCGAGTTGAAACCGGCCAGGATCGATGGATTTTTCGGGCGTAAACATCCTAAGTATGGCTTCCTTCGAAAGGGAAATAAAGCCATGGGTCCCGTGTCGTACATTTACGGCACGAAAAAGAACCTCAAGCCTGAAAGAAGAGGCCTCTGAACAAAATTTGTCGGCCGTTTCACGCCCTCAACAGAATGGGATGCTGATGACCTGAGATGTTAAAGATCGTCCGTAAATGAATCAATAATAATAATAATAATAATAATAATAATAATAATAATAATAATAATAATAAAACAAATTAGCCGTCAGAAAACGCTGAGCATGCAGAAGGGTGTTTATATGCTCCGCAAAAGAAATGCCCAGAGAAAACATTGTCATTTTTTAAGAAAATTTTTCAAAGCTGCTTGATTAGCATAATTAACCAACCATTATTTTCAATTGAGACGGGACAGATTTGCAACTTATTTATAAACCCAAGAGAATTCATTTCTAAGCGAGGAAAGAACGTTAAGGCTCATAGTAATTGTAAAAAATCGAGACTGTAAGTGTCATGGCATGTGTTTCTGCGATATTGTGCCTGACTGGAATCAGATTGCCAAGTTCCTGTAAAACTTTATTAGTGTGAAATCACCTGTCATTCTCATTCTTGAGGAATCTAGCTAGATTGCATTGCTCTGACAATGACGGCTAAAACTGGATATTGTCTCAAATGTTCTTTATGTTGAAGATGGAAGTAATCCTCATTTTGAATGTGATAGTGCAGCATTGAAGATAAAGTATAAACACTGTAGTGACGGTTTGTTCCACCCACTGGGGACAAATGGACATTTCAACCTTACATTGTTCGTCTGGATATTATATTTCATGTGGCAATATTTCTTTAATTGTAGTTTTGTATTGTTATACCACAATGTTGAAGCAAAAAGTAACTGTATTTAAAATTCAAATAATTTATTTTATTTAACCGTGATTTTGAAAACAAAGCATTTGTTTGCCCCATCCTCATCATAAACCTTGAAACACTATGACCACGAAGAACAACCAAAACAATGGATACAGAGATTTTAGCCAATAAAATAAAATATTGCAGTTGAAGAATATAGAACAGTGGTTTAATATAAGCAGAACAAACTCTAATAAAAATATTTTCGGCCCACTTTTGAAACTATGTGACAAAGGAAATATGTACCTATTAGGTATCCCTTCTTGAAATAAATTACATCTCGGTTCATATATACCATTACCCTACTGTGCAAATCTTTGCTTTAGACCCATGTATAGCCAACCTGTTCTTTAAAACTCATCATTACAATTTCCTGAGTTAATTCCTATCAGTAGACTTAAAGTAAGCAAAATCTTGTTTTTAATCATGATTTGTCACTATATTCAATTACTTGAGTTCAAAGCTTCACAGAGTTCATATCGTGAACGGCGTTATACGCACCCTAGGAAATAGCTGCCATTAAAATTAATAAAATGAGCAACGCTTACAGTTAAGAAGCTAATAAAACGCTCCAAGTCCTCGAGAATTTCCACAAGAGTGATAATTAAAGAAGTTTATCGTGAAGTGGAAACACACCGCTGGGAGCACTACGAAAAATGCCAGTGTACAGAAATAAACAACTTTAAATATTTGTGTCGTAAGTTTCTCATCACCGGAAGTATCGAATTAAATTGCCGTCAGCGCTCTCCGCTATATCACATGCCGGATGAGAGAAGAGTTTACGGCAGCAGCTGGCTAGAACTTCTTGGCACGTACGCAACATTTCTCACAGCAGAATGAATCATAAATTTCCTAAAATCAATCATTCCAAAGTTTTACGATTTTTTTTAATGAATTTAAATATCAAACGGGTGAAGCTTGGGCTCTTAAGTTGTGTTTTGCTTAAAAGTGTTTTTCATTTTAATGTCAGGACTTCTCATACACAGGAAATTGAAAGGGTTTATAAAAACTAATGGATTTTTCGTGGCATGGGTTTTGAGGAAGAGGACTGTAACCTTCACTATTAAGGAGTAGTTGTTTAGAGTACGTTTACTACTGTTGGATTGTGCAGAATGTAAAGAATAGACATTCAGGTAGGCTTTTACAGTTATTTGACATTAAAATCGTGTAAAACATTTTAGAATAATACCTTTACTCATAATGCTATTATTATAAAAACCAGATTTTTGGCTGTATCTTCCATTTTTATTAAACATTTTATTATATATTAATGAAATTATACATGTTTATTACACAAGGCAAAGCATATAAATGACTAAATTGCCAAACTGTTTTAAAATATTGCTTAAATGCCTGTAAATGCTTAAACTATTTAGGACAAATTGAAAACAATGACTTAAGAATAAGGCATTTTGTAGCGTAAATATATTTTGGAAACTAATATATTGAGCTTAAATATTGATATGTGTGGTACAATGTTAGTATTTTGTGTTCCTTTTTAGACTAACTCATATCTTACATTTAAACGATGTCCCAGAATCTTCGTCATTTTTTTTTAAGTTATACCCTCATGTATTTACATGACACGCATGTCATATTGGTTGCATCTTTCAGGGATTTTAGGGTTGATCAAAATTAGACTTCGTGCAATTCTTTCCTTTAAATTGCTCCCTTATATTTTCATTTCCGAATAATCTACGAGTAATAAACCAATTCATTCAATCGATTTACTTATCTATACGAGTAGCTTATATATTAAATATACTTTCTTTTGACTGATCTGTTGCTGGTTCGCCTAAGCAAAATACCATGTGTTCCATTTATAGCCGGCCGTAGCTCGCATATATGCACAGTTCGCTTGCACTGCAGTAGCCCCGGTATTATTCCAGTAGCGTACTAGTGGTGAATGACTTCTTCAAGGCTACCTTTTTCAGCTGTGTTATACTGTGTCAGTTGCTGCCTTCTGTTCGAACTGTAAAGTAGAGTTTGTTCATTGTACATCTCAATAGTGAAAATCTATTCTGTGTTGTGTGTGAATTACATTAGATTATTCTTATTAGTCCACTAAAATGCCTTACCGAAAAATTCAAGCTTGAACAAAGTATGTTTATGTACGGTACAAACGTAATAACCGAATCATGTAGATGTGTAGACAATTTCAGGAGAAATGTCCTGGTATTCCTGTTCTAGGTAGAGAAACTGTTAGATATCTGGGTAATAAGTTTAGGACAACGGGATCACTAAACGCTAAACCTAAGAAGCAAAAAAGAAATGTTCTAACGGAGAAAAAAATTGACGAAATTGGTCCATCATTCGAATGCTCTCCAGAGAAGTCTCTAATACGAGTTGCACAACAAGTGGGTGTTTCAAAAAGCTCTGTTCATAGAGCTGCTAAACTTTTAAATTGAAACCATACAGAGTGACTATAGTTCATGAATTACAACCTCATGACGACGAAACATGAGTAAATTTCTGTAACTGAATTTTCCAAAATATCGTTGACTGTACTGTTGACCCATTCAGATGAGACATGGTCTCATTTAAATGGTCATGTTACCTCACAGAACAATATATTGGAGCACAGAGAATCCTTATTTACTCCTTAGTGCAACAGACAGTGCGAGGGCACGCGTACACACGATCCTCGACCCTGCTATGTGTATACCCAATGATAGTGAAACAAAAGTAACCATTATCAACAAATACATGAATGATATATATGAAGAACAAGTAGCATTTTCTTAGTAATCAGATATTGGCGGTTGTTAAATTTACTTAAATGAGGTCTGTTGTAATTTGTACTTTTTAATGGTTCAGTAAATTATTATTAAAGCAAGGTTTCATCCCAAGTTTTTAATTTAAAATGCGTAATGCAACCATAATACACATCCTTTGCCAATGACCAACAGGTGTCATCTGTCATAAAATGTTGCTAAGAAAATGGAGTGCCCCTGACAGTGGTTCCCAAATTGCGGTTCGCGACTCCTGGGAGGATCGTGTAAAGAGCTAAAGCAAAAAGTGCCGTAAATGTATTTTGTACTTAAGGAATATAAACATAAATAACGTTGAACATAAAACATTAACATTTGGGCAACTGCGAAGTAAAAAAAGAAATTGATGCAACATTTTTCATATTTTACAGAAACTAACTTCTCATATCTAGGCTTTGTGTTCGATGTACACACATGATTCAGTTTTCAAGTACAGGGCGTTTTTTGGCAGTAATAAATAAGTAATATTCCGTATCAATATGATGCTACAAATAGTGCCAATAGCGCAAGGTATTTTTTCTTTATTTTCATACAAAAATGATCTACACTGTGAGGAAAAAGTTTAGTTTCAACATCCTAACTACTACATATTTCAACGAACTTTTCCTTCATATTATTTTCTTTCTAAAATGGTTTCAGTATCAATATGTGAAACTTGGTAGTTGTTGAAACTTAATGCATATTTAATTGTATGTCCACAAAATCAACTAAAAAGCTGCTGTTGTACACGTAGGCGATTTTCTGTACATTCTCGAATGTACTATGATAAATTAAATTTCTTTTTGTAAAATAATATCTATCGGAACTCAAATTCTTAATAAATTGCGTTTATTCCCAGCTGTTAGTGTTTGCACTCGCATTGCAATCTATTATTCACTGTTTTCAAAATCATTAATAAAAATCCATGGCACTAGTTGCATAAAATTACCACAGTAACCAGTACGTAATTAAATTGTCTTCAATGACTATTTCACTCATGTGACCTCATCTTAAAATCGACCAATGAAAAGAAATAAAATTTTGAACGACAACCAAACTAGTGCATAAAAATTATGTATTTCCGTAAGCTTCATATGAACGATTATTGAACTATTATCAACTACAGAAATTAAAAATAATGTTAGCACCTTCTCGTTTAAAGATTCGGAGCACAAGGGATACTGTCCTTTGGCCTGCTTATCTAACAAAAAGATCACACCCTTCCAAGGTTTTACGACTACACGTATTTTCAAAGTTAATGCGGACAAAGCATTGAGTTTTACCATTTTACAAAGATGTCAAGCTATGCAACATATGATGAGCGAAGATTTTAAAGTGAACAGTATACATCATAAAAGATTATTAAACATTATCGTAATTAGGGCAAGAGGAAACATATAAACATTATAGTGATATTATGGGCGAAATCATAGGAACAATTTTAATCTAATTAATGAATTTGTCATATTTTTTCTTAAGAATATTATAAAATTTTCTTTGATCAATAACAGTTCACTATTTTCAGATTGAGATAATTTGTTTTAGGTAAATTCATCTCCGCTACCAACAATAACAACAGACAAATAAACTAAATAACCTCTATCATTACGATAAGTCATAGGTATAAAAAAAAGGAAACACGAACTTCAAAGTTATTTCATTAGAAAATTAATATGGATATTCATTCAACAGTTTTTATATTACCAACCTTTTATAGTTCTGGTATATAAAATATATATGATGAAACTCGTCTATAGTGTTATGCAGTAATTGCATTCGTAAATATTACAAAACTCATTTCACATTTCTTAAACACTTACTCGTGCAATATAAACTAATATCGTAATATGCTATTATCATTCTTTAGTGTGCACTGGTTTTGAGTAAAATTATTGTTGTCTTTTTTTCACAGGAACTTTTGGTTTTGGAATGATGGTTAAATATGGCAGGGAGGAGTTGCAATCAGAGGGCTTCCCCTGAAAAAGTTGGGGAACCACTGCCCTAGAAACATTAAAATAATTATTATGCGGAAATTCCTTATTTTGCAATGGGAAAATGCCTTTTTGTCTAAAAGGCGTTTTCTAACTATTCTTAAAATAGAGAAATAGTGAAAACAGTTGATTCACCAACTCCCAAGTTATTTCTCTATCTCTTTAAAACTGCATATCGTTTTTTGCAACTATATTATTCTTCTGAGAACAACTTAAGTATCTGGTTTCTAATCACAGCTATATTTCTATTTCTTCTATTGCCGCTATATTTTTAAATTGTTTAAATCAACAGGTTAACAATAAATATGCTACCATTATTGGTCCAAACCATGTTTAATGATGATGGTGGGGCTAATAATAGTTTAATATTTAATTACGTAAAGAACATCGTAATTGTTTGAATGCATTTTAAGGAGAATTTTCCTAATAAGTGTTATGTCTAATATTC
The DNA here is from genome assembly GCA_030762175.1 of Metallyticus violacea. Lineage (NCBI taxonomy): Eukaryota > Metazoa > Arthropoda > Insecta > Mantodea > Metallyticidae > Metallyticus > Metallyticus violacea. The sequence continues at coordinate 50,329,854 of CM060833.1, read as the reverse complement.
TTCATTAAGAACCCTTGACTATATTCTTCACTCTTATTCCAAACACTTTTAGTTAACCGAATTTTGTTATTCGGGTAAAACACCTTAAACACGTTGGAAATTAAAAATGATATGCTTTTCTATTTTGTCAGCTGTTAGTAATGCATCATAATTAAATACTCGTTTTGTATGAACTTGCTTGCTAGCTACTAAATGAATCATGCTTCTTTCGACGTGTGAGCTGAGTGATCGATACTTGTACAGCAGCTAATATTTAAATTGCATTTTCACTATAGTGAAAGCTGCAGTAGAGAGGGGGGAAAACTTCGCCTTAGTTTCAGTTACTTTTTAAAACTCACTGTAGAAATCTTTAGAAACAGAGAGCACTTTTAGGGCACTCTTCAAGCAGAAACAATAGTGAAAACAAAGCACAATCGCCAACTACTTAGCACTATCAAATGTTTAGACTGCGTTCTCTTTAATGAACCGTTTCTATTCGGATTCCATGTCAAAAGCGACTGGATATGATGCCAGATTTAGAAACAGAGGGAGGTACTAAATGAATAGTGTGTTGTTTAGTTCTAAAATTAGTGTTGTGCATATTTTAACGAGCTTTTTAAACAAAAAGTTAATTTTGTGTCCATGATATTTAATTTATTTTTGTTGTTCTCTTGTTACAACAGACGAAACGTTCTCATATTACAATTCTTTGCCTTTAGGATTTAATAATTGTCCAACAGTGTTAGTTGTAGCTGGAATAATGTAATATCAGAGAATGCTATATTTAATTTAATGTAGGCAATAATAGCCTCCTATTCTGAGCACGTATATTTACAAATTGTCTGCATTTAGTAATTCTGTTTCGGAAACGTATTCCCGTGTGTCACTTAGCAGCAAATGGAATTCGAAGGCAACAGAAAAGTTTCCGGTTAACGCAACATTTCATTATTCCATGACGAAATTTCCGGAAAGAGCAGGATTTGGGGAATAAAAAATATAGCTCATAAAAATTTAAATAAACATATCTTCACGTCTCTTACAACAAACAAGCATTCCGCATGTTTTGCCAGGTTATTTAAGTCAAAATAATATAATATATATATTACAGGGATTTACTAAAAGTGAAGAGAAAGAAAACAATCCTGTTATTATAACTATTTCTTCTTTATTTAAAAATAATAAAATATTGTGCCTTTAGCGGTGATTAGCAGCGCCTTGAAATTAGATTTTACATATTTTCTTTCTTTGTTTTCCTTGTAACAAGAAAAAATTAACATTATTTTTCATTTCATGCCCGTTGAACCCTATAGTATGGAATTTAAAGACCTAAAAGAAATAGAAACATGCTTAAATTTTATTAAAAACAAGTAGAATTTAATTTTCTGGATGTGGAAGTAAAATATATAGGATTTCTTAATGTTAAATGGAAAAAAAAACCTTCCAAATAATGGTATAAATGAATTTCTTACGCTTTTTACATTAACATTTCAAAAGGTTATTAATAAAAAAAATTAATATTAATTTCGATTTTATAATGCCTTGTTTGGAAGTCAGTAGGTACTTTTATTGTACATATGATGGAGATTACTTAGTTCGTCTATTGTTATTGTTGTTAGTGAAGATGAATTTACTTCAGAAATTTTAACCCAAATTGGTAAGGCTGGTTTGTCACGAATACCAACTTAATATTTTGATACATAACGAACAGTAAAATATTAGCAATAATTCGAAAAATTTAGTGAGGCATATATTTCAGAATAAGTTAGTATTATGAAATTTTACTAATTCATTTGCTAGCTTACATTAAACAGTATTAACATTTTATTAATTCTGTAATTACGTATTCTTCAACGAAGATGAGTGATTGATTCTGTTTTCAGTAATGCATACCAAGTAGATCCCAATTTCCGGCCTAACCATTTTCTAGGTATGATAAAGACAAAAACTATGTTTTACTTTTGAATATAGTTGCCCTTTATTTCAATAAACTTATCACATTTTTGAATTAACATTTTAATACCCCCCAAAATAGTCAGAGGCCTTGTCTGCAAAACGGGCATATACAGCATCCATCACTTCTTCGTCACACTTAAATTTCATTCCTCCAAGGTCCTTCTTGAGTTTTGAGAAGAGAAAATATTCACTGGGAGTTAGGTTTGGGCTGTAGGGTGGATGGTAGATCTCCTTGAAGCCACATTTCGTCACAGTTTCCTTTGCAACAAGAGCTGTGTGCACAGGCGCGTTGTTGTGAAGAAGGCGCACACCACCACTCAGCTTTCCTTGACTTTTCTTTTTGATAGAAGCACGTAGTCTATGTAGTAGGTCAACATAGTATTCCCCATTTACTGTGCTGTTTCTTTTCTTGAAGTCAATGAAGAGTATTCCTTCACAGTCCACAAAAGATTGTGGCCATGATCTTCTTGGTTGACTGAGTGACCTTGGTCTTTAGAGGAGGTGTTTCGTCAGGTTTACGCCCGCCACTCCATTGATTCTTTTTGGACAAGGGATCATAGTAGAGGACCATAGTTTCATATTCTGTAACTATGGTTTGCATAGTTCTATCTTCTATCTCGCTGTCAACAGATGACTCGTTGCTGCTTTTGGACTGGAAAGAAGTCTAGGCATCCATCTTGCACTAACCTTATTCATGTTTAAATGTTCATGAATAATTCAAAGGACTTTGTTATAGAAAGGCCCAACCTTGCTGCTATTTCTGTAACTTTGAACTGCCGATCTTCCATAAATTCTCCTTCCACAAGAGCGATATTTTCAGGAGGGAGCACCTCCAAGGGCCGACCTGCACGCTCTTCGTCTTCAATGCTTCTCGATCCATTCGCAAAAGTTTGGCCCATTATTTTACGGTAGAATATGAAGGGGATGCTTTCCCATATATACAGATCAATCGCTGTTTAATTTCATTTAGGTTAAGTTTTTCTTTTGTGAAGAACTTAATAACAGGTCGATACTCCATTTTGAACATGTGACAATCTTCTACATAACCTTCTTTATGTAACTATATCTGAACACAGCTATGCAGAAGCTACAGCTGGAATTATTTACTTAACAGATAAGGTATGACACCAAATAGGCTTTTGTGAAGGCGATAATCCTTATCAGCGATGCCGGAAACTTATGGACCTATCCTCGTAAATTGTTTCCATAATATTTAGTATTAGCATTTTAGCAGTGAAAAAAATTTGAATTACAAAATTCACACTGTGGTTATTTTATGCAACCAGTGTCATAATGTACCATTTTATTAACGATTTATCAACAATAAATACTGTTTATAATAACGCCATACAAATATAATTTGCATGACTGGAGTTTTATTTATTTATTTTTAATGAACGCTCTTTAACATCTCAGGTCACCAGCGTCCCATTCAAATCAGAGCATGAAGCGGCCAACACATTTTGCCCAGAGGCCTCTCTTTCAGGCTCGGAGTTCTTTACCGTGCCGTAAACGTACGACACGGGACCCATGGCTTAGAATTTTTACGCCCGAAAAAATACATCAGTCCTGGCCGGATCGAGCCCGCGATTTAGGAGGCAAGTATGATTTACCACTACACCACCAGGACCGACTGGGCTTGAGGGTGTTGTGCATATCTATCGACTTAGAACTAAATAAGAACTAAGACAATTTTTGCTTTAAGACGTAACAATATACTTATTTACTTATTGAATCTTTTTTTTTTTGAATGATTTATTTATGGACGCTCTTTAACAGCTCAGGTCATCAGCGTCCCATTCAACTCAGGGCGTGAAACGGCCGACAAATTTTGCTCAGAGGCCTCTCTTTCAGGCTTGACGTTCTTTTTCGTGCCGTAAATATACGACACGGGACCCACGGCTTTACTTCCCTTCCGAAGGAAGCCATACTTAGGATTTTTACGCCCCGAAAAATTCCATCGGTCCTGGCCGGGTTCGAACCCGCGATCTTGGGTTTAGGAGGCATGTATGGTAACCACTACACCACCAGGGCGGACTCTTATTGAATCTGATCATTGCCATGTCATCTTACAGTAATCTCCCCCGATAGAGTTTGAATATCGGGTACAGTTATTTTTTCGCAGTAAGTAAAAATGTGTTATGGCGTTTCTTGTGCGTTATGTTTATAAAATGATTATGACAGATATGAAAACTTTGAAAAGAAATTCCATTCGGCAGTGGATTAAGAAAGGGTAATAAAGGTTACATTTTTTTTTTTTTTTTGTTAATACCAAAAGCGAGTAAGTGAACACAAGCATTAATTCGGGCTTACTTGATTACAAGACTACATTTATATTTTACCTCGTGTGTTCGTCTGTTTAATAATCAACTGTAGCCATAACGATCCGTGACTCCATATTCATGCAGGCTTATATACATATGTAATAAATGTAGATTGATATTTGAGTAAATTACTCGTATTTTCATTAACACAGTACCTATTGTCGGACAATAAAGCAATTTAAATGTAGACCATACATTTAAGCCCGGTGTGTTATTATTTTTCATAGATTATCATCTATGTTTAGAGCGTATTCATTTCTTGATCCTGCAGAAGGCATCTTTTTCCCTTGTAATATTTACAGTAGAAAATTTTGACTTGAATTCCAGAGTTCCTCAAGCTACGAAATAATTTCATTTTACAATTTAATTATTCTGGAATTTTTTCGTCGTAAAAATATTTTAACGTTATTAATTTGTATAAAAAGCTACCATATTTTAAGTATGAATGGCGTACAGCGTGCCCAATGAATCCTGACTTTCAAACATTTGCAAAATAATTTGAGAGAATGGAAACTCTTATAGGGTTATTAAGAGTGCTCGGTTGTGATGAGAAATTGAGTCTTTTAATGTCATTGGTTTTATACAGGTGTCCGGTAGAATCACCACCAATTAGAAATGTGATTAACTTCTCATTCAATTAAGTTATAAATATGATTTTCATCTTATCTTGTGTAGAAACTCTCCAAATTTTGTAACAATGAAAATTTTGACGTTAGTGCGCTTGCGCGCCGTATGACAACACATAGAATTAAATGGAGGAATTTACAGTTCAGCAGAAAGTTAAATGTTGCTATTGGTTAGCGGAATTAAAGTTCCCAATTGCAGTGTAAAGAAGATTCAGGCAGGAATATGGTACAAATGCTCCACAGCGTCATATCATTGTGAAATGGTATAATCAGCTGTTAGAAGCAGGTTCTGTGTTAACAAAGAAGGAAGGTGCTAAAGTTGAAGCAGTTAGGCAAGCATTTCTGCTGCAGAAATTAATTTGACGGGTCAGATCAGATCTGGGTTTTTAAAATCCACTGTTCAAATTGAGACTTGGAGCATACAAAGTCCAAACGGTGCAGAAACTGCAGCAAATAATAAACCCAGAAGGATCGAGTTCGTCAATTCATTTTTTTTACCACTTTCCTTCCTTCTTAACACAAAACCTGTTTCTATTACGTCATTATGCCAAAACTCTATGTGTTGTCATGCCACGCGCAGACGCAGAGGCGTCATACTTTTCATTCTTACAAAACTTGGAGATTTTCTACACAAGATGAAAATTAACTTAACTAAGTGAGGAGGTATTTACATTCTTTATTGGTAGTGGTTCTACCGGACACACCGTACTTACCGCCACGGGTAGCCGAGGTCGTTAAGGCGCGGACTCCTGAGCGGGAGGTATGGGGTTCAAATCCCGCCAGGACGTCCTTCCTGACTGAGATTTTGTCAAGATTTTTCTCAGTCCTCATAAATGGCAAATGCCGGGAAGGTACCCCGAATTTAGGCCTGGAACGTTACCTTCCTTAAAAAATTGTTTCCTAATTTATCATTTCATCTCATGTATCATCAATGTCCACCGCCTGTGGTGCCTCAGTAGTAAAAAGAGGCGTTAAACACCATTAAAAAAAACACTGTACTTCAGCGTTTCAAAGTGATTCTTGTAAAGTTCGCTCACCAAAAGCAATAATGCTGCGTGACGTTTGCTGTCCCTATAGAACATTTTCTGGAGAAGATTTTCCCTGACTACAGGCCAAACCGCCCATCCAGGCAATTTTCATCTAGAAAATTATGAGATTTTGAGTTGAACACGCTTCATTTAATCTCAACGATCCTAAAAGAGGAAGAGTGCATGAGTGACGTCTGCGCCTATAAATTACGCGGTATTTGCCTTCACTGTGAGAGAAATATGCAGAAATAACCGAGGTTTTAACCACTACTCATGGCGTCTGCGTCATCCTCGATTGATCGTAATTACTTCGAAGGGTTTGGGAATATATCGGTGACAACTTCCCGGTAGGACGTTAACCACACAATTATCGTATTCCGCTGTGGCCTCATTCGATGCAAAGGCTGAACTGCCGGCAAAGGTAGGGTGACTGAAATTGAAATGTCATATGAGGTTGTCACTACCAAATGTCATTTGTGAAAAGCAGTAACGCCTGAGCATCTAATTAAATATAACCATACTTTTAACACTATTAAGCAAAGCAAATTACAAAGGGTGCTCGAAAAGATTTTGCACTTAATTTTTTCAATATATTTATTAATTGTTTAACTAACAAAATACATAATTTTTCTACACTTTTACTGCCTTGCTATATCTTTTCCCAAACATTCTATCAACTTCACCATGCGTTCAGAAAAGAAAGTCTTTAATCAACCCTGAAATCACTTTTTTTAATGTTGTTTAACGCCCGTTTTTACTACTGAGGCACCACAGGCGGTGGACACTGATGATGCATGAAATGAAATGATAAAGTGGGAAAGGATATTTTTAAGGAAGGAAACGTTCCTGGCCTAAGTTAGTGTACCTCCCCGGCATTTGCCATTTATGAGGACTGAGGAAAACCTTGAATAAAACCTCAGTCAGGCAGGACATCCTAGCGGGATTCGAACCCTAGACCTCACGCTCACGAATCCGCGCCTTGACGACCTCGGCAACCCATGGTGATACTGTAACCACTGTGTGCATAGCTTATTTCAGGTCATTGTGGGCCGCTTATCGGCTTTTTAATGCGTTTTTGAGAGGATCAAAAAGTCATGGCTCGAATCTGGACTGTAGGCCGGTCTTCTGCAGAAAGCTTTCACCTCCTTTGCGATAATGGGTCAAATGACAGCGCTACGATGTCCTCGTTACTCTCCCGGTAATGCAACGGAGCATTAATACGTTCAACTTTAGAAAATGTACTGCAATAGTGCGCCCCCAGGATGTGCTCGAGGACAGGTAAATGTACCGAATCTCGTGGGAGAAGAGGAACTAATTTCTAACCCATTTTACATCAACATGCGACTGTATTTTCCAGTCTTGTGTATTTAAGAGTAAAGTACACATTAGCAGCAAACGATATGTCATATTTAGGTCCCATATTTGAGTTTATAAGCAGGATGGCAAAAAGCTCTAAGCAGTAATACACATAAGAGGGCCCAAAATGGGTTAATCCAACTAAAATATATTTCAGTGACTCCAATCATCCAATCCCCAATGTCTAGAACATATTTCTTACTACTTAAACCATAAAATTCAACGTTAGGGAGGCAAAGGCTTTCGTCAAGTCATATACGGTTGTGCCCTCCCTATATTCTTATACTATACCTCCATAATCCAACTTAAGTGTGCCGATTTTCACCAGGCTTTTGAAATGGGAAGAAGTTAGAAAAGATTCGAAATTACAGCCGGGACTGGAAAAAACGATCTTACATAATCATTGTGTCCTGCCGGGTTGCGACTGCGAATTTCTCCCACCAGGTTTCATGTTAACTTCATTTTCAAATCCTTGCCAACAGGCTTTGTGTGAAAAATATGTCGAAATATAAACTAAACCAGCTTAGGGTTTATTCTCTTTCACAAGATAACTTTCGAGTTCTTCAGGAAGAAATGTAAGAAAAGATAATCTTCTGCTCCTAATTCTAAGCTTTCATAAATGATATTCTTCCTTCGATTATGAAACAACCTCTGTGCTTATCATTAACAAATGTTTGAATCAAAGAAGACAAACAAAAATTGACTTCATTTGACATCGGAAATGAAACAAAGACGTAATGTTGAGCGAATTAATAGCTGTGAATAACGTAGTCCATAAAAAGTTCTCAAAAAAACAATTTTTGTCTCCACCTGAAGGCACCAAAGACATCCATTGTATTCGATTTATACAGCCATCTATGTGCTTACTTCTAAAGCTGCGGTTATTTTGTTATAGAAACTGAAGAAAGTGTCATAAAATTTGCTAAGTTTGTAAGGATATTAATTAACATGTTCTAAACCTCTGGGAAATGGATTTAGGAAATAAAAAGAAGCAGGAAAATTAATATAAACGTTCCGCTTAGTTTTTTGTTATAGTTATTTTACATTTGCGTATATTTGTACAGAAAATACCAAAAAATATCCAAACGAGATCTAATACGGACTACAAGCGCCATATCATAGACTGAGTTACTTTTCCGAATATTCCCAGGTATACTGGGGGGTGCCTAAAATATATATGCACACTCTTTCACAATAGATATCTATTTAATATATTTCAAAGTTGAAACGAAAAACAACAGTAATGTGTAGTATGATGTTCTGTAAATTAATGTGATTCGCATACATTATGATAGATTTGCTACGTGACAGGTAAATCAACAATCAATAAATGAAGCCAAGATTATAAACTGGCGCAGTGTACTTGAACATAGACACATCCGTCTTACACGCCATTCATACACTTCATGGAAATGAGGAATTTTGCTTCCAACAGGATGGTGTACCACCACATTACCACCGAGATGTATGTGTGTACCTTAATGACAATCTTCCAAGTCACTGGTTAGGACGAAGAGGTCCGATTGAGTTTCCACCCCGTTCTCCGGATCTAACTCCGTTGGATTTCTACCTATGGGGAACTCTTAAGAATGTCGTATACCGTAGAAAACCAGCTACACTGGCTGCACTTCGGGAAGAAATTGGAACGGCATGTGCTGCAATCGCTGAGGACACTTTCGCAAACGTTGCTCAATCAGTACTTCAACGTACTCAGAAGTGTATCGACGCCGATGGTGGGCATTTTGAGCAACTGTTGTAACTGTAAAGTCTAAGATGATTAGTGCTCATCATTTTTGTTTGTGTGAATTCTGTTTTGTTTTTTAACACAGTTTTTTCTTTGCCTGAAATGTGTATATATTTTTGGCACCCTTTGTAAATAGCATCTATTGACATTCTAGTTCAATACGCTGATGAAGAATTTCCACATCCTCCACTTTCTGTAACACGCAATGGCAATGTAACTATATAGAATTGCATTGAACAGAGCTCAAGAGAACCAGTAGGCCTGAATTTCGGTGCCCCTTGACTTATCCGTTTATCTGGGAATCACTGACCTAGAATCGTGCAACACGAGAAAAAATGAGACAGTGCTCCATCATGCATAAACTCCATTCGGTGTATTAAGTTTAGTGGAACTTCTTCCAATAAAACATTTAAATGGTCCATTAAAACGTCACAGTATGATGCTCCTGTTAATGTTCCAGGTGAAATAAAAGCGCCGAATTATTTCAGGCCATACGTTACTGCTAAATTACTGCTAAATTACTATCGGTGTCTCTAAAACCACATGGGCCCATGCAGGAACACTATGAAAGTTCTGCTCTCCATTATATTACAACGCTATGGAAATTGTGACAGATGACAGATGGCTTTGACTACAAACCACAACAGAGCACCAATTTGTAAGGGAGAAAAATACCTGTGGGGCACCACAAAAACTTAGTGTAACTAAAATAACAAGCTAAATTTTTTGCTTGTTTTTAGGTCTTATACCAATTCCCCACATTTTTATTACTTATTAATTAACATCCTATAACAAAAAATACTGAAAGAACAAAGAACATTTACTTGTGTTGTTTAAAAGCTAA